>VOPJ01003725.1:0-24536 GCA_014673585.1 Semibalanus balanoides
AACTTTTGAGCAGACAGAAGAATAAGGTACTGCAAGTTTCACGTTGATATCTGCCATAGTTTGTGAGTTATTGATACAATCCGGGAGGGAGGCAGATTGTGCCCCCCAAGTGGGGCGCGGGTTAATAGTTATAATACGCATATCAAGCGATACAGTTCAAATAATCTGTCGCCAAGCAATATAAAGCGAGTGATGCAAAATATACACAATTTATTTTTTGGCTTACGTTGTTGTCCCATATGCGTTCAGCAGAGCCACATCAAGGCAACTTAATAACGGGCCTCATTACCCATGGGCTTCCACATTATGCTCTCAGACCTATGGAACTGCCAGAGGCAGCATTTGCCATACTGCAGTTCTTGGCGACAAGAACGGTTCTGCTGATACGCGGCATTACAAGGTAGTAGGCAGCTACTTTGATATATATATAGATAATATATATATAATATAGATATTATATATACTATAATAATATTATAATATATGGGGTAAAGTCCTATATAACCTACTCACGGTTCATAAAATGCGCACAGGAAATGATATCACCAAACACGTTGCCGAAAATCACTCTAAATGGAAAATCACTCCTCATCGAACCAAAATGAGCCCTAGATCGCATTCTCCGGTCCTTTGTCTGCATATTAGCAGCTACGAATAGTAAGCTCAATGTATTTTTAAAGAGTTATGATGGATTTTCCGAAGCACTGATCTTTTTTGGGACGCAAAAAACGTCTGCATTAAAAATGACCAATTTAGTAAACATGTTTTACCTATGAAATGCTGAGACGAAGCTAAACCGCCTCAGTTCCATTGGGTGAATGTTGGACCAGGGTATGCCACGCCATGTTAATTAGATACTGTTGCAGGCATTCTTCTGGAAATGAGAGCTTTTTGAGGTGTGCGTGATTGTCTACATCTGCTCCAAAATGCACAAACTTAGAATTTGATCCCACTTTTTCAAAGCGAAATTATGTTTTATATTAGGAGCAGTGGTTTGTTGGAGCCTGGAGGGATGGTATCATTGCTAGCAGGGATGGAACTTTATATCTCCTGGGGAGTGCCCGAGCCCCCCCAATGATTTCAAATTTTAACATTAGGCCTAGGCGTTTTCCATGGAAGAACTGAGTTCAAATCTATACAAATTAACATTAGAGCCCCGAGCGATTTCATAAAGTTCCGCTTGTGATTGCTAGGTTATGTTGTTTCTGTTTAACATCGCCACTTAGACTAATACAATATTTTCACTCGTTTCCGTGCGGGCGCAAGGTCTCCCGCGTAAACCCGGGAAAATGTACTATGACAAGCCCGACGGTAGGTACCCATGTTTTTTAGAGGCTTATTTATTGGCAACTTCTCGGTCGATTAGGCTAAAAATTTGCACACGATTCACGAATATGTTTATATTATAACAATATCGTATCAAATTTCAAGCTGAAAACTACTGTTACAAAAAGATTGCGAGCATGAACCCTGTGAGCATGTTTGGTGTGTGGTAATGGGTGAAACTGAAGCTGGAGCTGCACCTAACAGTGAATTCAATGTGGTGGAATGTCTCCAAATTGGGCCTGCGTGACATTATGATGATGAGGCGAGAAGACGAGCATACAGTTGTGACTCTTGTCTTGTGACGACATCTTGCCTTAAAAGGACGGCATGTGCCCCATTAAATTGCTGATGTAATAGGTTAATGCCGATATTTTATGATCTCTCGGTTTTGCTTAATTAATCTTCTATCTGAAACACGTCCTCACTTCTGTTCAAAACACTTACCTTTGTGCAAGAATATGGGAATTTATAAACGTATCATGTCTCATTTGCATAGTTATGAGATTAGCGCGGAAAAATTGTGCAAATCCCACATGTGACATTGTGCGCATTAGGAACACATGGCTCTAATAACGCACACTTGCATACCTATCTTTATCGACCTCCCGCACTCAAATGGTTACATATTCTATAAATGCAATTACAGGATCTTGTAGACAAAGGACCAAAGTTACACTTTCCATGCAAACAATTAAGTTTAATCGTAAAACAATAGCACTGCAGAGGTATTCCTCTTAGGTGTGCGCAATTAGGGCCGTTTACCCTATATGTATATTGATATATTGATAACTATTGATATCTCTGAGAACTGTTCCCAACACAAAATATAGGCATCAGGCATGCATTTGTGGGCTGCTTGCGCCAGTCGCACTACTCCCCCCGCCCCCCCCCCAGTGTCCGAATTTCAGCTCGACTGGGGAGGCTAGAGCTGTGACTGGGGGGAGCTGGCCCCCATTTAACATGTTAGACGAGTCCCTGCGAGGTTCTGAAGTCACAGTCCAGCGGTGTTCCTGCCGTAGTAGGTTACTGCACCCGGGCAGGCCTACCAGATTCACTGACACCGGCGTGCTCACGACGCGCGGCGGAGTCACTCGCCGCCGAGAACTGTTCCCGGCGGCTGTCAAAGTCAGACTGCAGTGGCCGTGGGGCCACACCGAATACCACTAGGGCAAAGCAGCATAATGCAACAAAATGGATTACTCGGAAGCCGAGATCATAGTAATTGTTGAATTTGACTAACGTCGATGCAATAACGAGCTCCCGCTCTCGGATGGCAGCGCGAACACCATCCGAGTTGCGGGGGCTGGCCGCGCTGCTGGCACGCGCAGCCGTCACACGGAAATATATGTCACATAACGATAATTGTAACTATAATCTAATGGCGCCCCGCGCTCGGGCAGCTGCAAACGCCACCCGAGCTGCGCTGGCTGGCCGAGCTGTGGGCACGCTCCGCTGTCGCAATCAATATGTATATAAATCAGGGGCATAGCTTCTCCAAAAAGGGTTGTGGGGGGAGGGGGGAGTGGGGGTTAGCTTGACACAATCGCTTAAGGTAGGTACATACCATCAAAAACCACAAAGTGCAGATTTTCCCCAGATTTGACCCACTTCCTCGTCCAAATGGGGAAGGGGGCTGAAGCCAAGTTGGGGAGGCTGAAGCCCCCAACTGAATAGGAAACTACCTACCATACATGTGCCTGGATCCAGGATCCAGCTGAGATCTGGATCTCTGTGTCCTGTGTCCTGGCATCCACATGGGACACCAAATCCAGATGCACAATAAGCCGAGGGATCCACAAAGATCCCAGATCCTGATATATTTTATGCTGAGGGATCCGCTGGGATCCCAGCACGCTGGTAGGTACCTACTTAAGTAGGTACCTACCAGCGTCAGAATTCTGACTAATTTTATCTTATTGAAAGATAATTAAAATATTTTTGTTTACTAATGGGTACAACATACAAGATAATTTGCAGGTAGGTACTAATTATCTTCAAAGTAGGTAGGTACATACGCAAAATAGAGACCACAAATTTTGATGTCAGTCCCTGAATCTCGTGTTTCAAGATAAAAGACTGGTTTTAGGTTAGAGGTCCACTGAGATCCCAGATCCTGAATTATTTTACGCCGAGGGATCCAGAAGGCATTTTATGCAAAGGGATCCACTGGGATCAGGGGCGTAGAAACTCATTTAAAGTTAGGGGGGGGGTCAAAAGGCATTTGGAAGTCGATTCTTGCCATGCAACGTTCATAGACGTAATGTTAAAATCCGAAAATATTTGGAGGCAGTTGCCCCCCTGCCCCCCGGCTGCTACGCCTATGACTGGCCCACTGAGATCCAAGATCTCCATGCATTTTATACCGAGGGATCCACTGGGGTTCCAGATCCAACTTCGGATTCCAGGCACAAATCTTCTACCTACACGGCAGGCACGTAGCCAGGGGGGGGGGGCGGAGGCGGCCACCCCCATCCCCCTGAACTCTGGAGGCCCGCCGAAAAGGGCAGATGAGACCGCGCGAAGCGCGGTATCATGGGTCGAAGATTAAAGAGTTTAGAGCACTTCAGAGGTTCTTTAGGGCCACCAGAGCCCTCTCTGAAAGACCCAAGTGCCCTTGGACGTTCACAAGAGCTTTGTGCAATTGCATGCCATAGGGCCACTTGGACAAGCCGAAAGGGCCCCTGAGCGGGTCAGAGGGCCCCCTGAGCACGTCGAATGGGCCCCTTGTCAGCACAGAGAGCCCCTCGGAAGGTCGTGCGTGCCCCTGGGCAGGTTGAAGGGGCCACTGGGGAAGTGGGAGGGGTCCCTGGGGAGGTCGAAAAGGTCCCTAAGCGGGTCAGAGAGAGGTCCCCCTGAACACATCGAGTGGGCTCCTAAGCCAGCACAGAAGGCTTTGCAACAGGTCGAGGACCCTGGGCAGGTGGCCAGAGGTGGTCCCTGGAGCAGGTCGGAGGGGGCCCGGCTTGGTCGGTAGTGGGCGAAAAAGCAGCCAGCGGCAGTTCCTACCAGATCGAAAGGTCCCATGACAGGCTGGAAGACCCTCAACCGGACCGAAGGGCTCTTGATAAGTTCAAAGGGCCCTGTGCAGGTTAGAGGGCCCCTGACCAGACAGAAACGGCCCCTGCGGGCGGGTCATGAACATTCCAAATGGGCCCCTCACCAGTACGGAGGGAGAAGACCCTTTCATCCGCTCTACTGGGCGCTTTCAACGCTCGGGAATGGGCCCTCTCGTCTCGAGGTGCCCCCTGGGCGAAATCCTGGCTACGTGCCTGGACCAGACACGTAGGCCCTTTTGAGGAGCCGCCCCCGGACGAAATCCTGGCTACGTGCCTGGTTCATGGGCCTCACTGAGGGCCCTGATGTTCCTGGTCTTATCTAGATTATCAAAAGTTGAAGAATAATCGGTGCATTCACAAAAATAAAAGTGGCCGAAATCCGCGTATAATATATATATATATAATATATATATATAATATATATATATATACATATAAACATATATCATATATACATATATAAAATATATATGTACCTATATATATAATCTATATATATATACATAATATATATATATATTAAATATATATATATACTAATGAATAATAATATATATCAATATAAGTATTATATACATATATTATATTATATAATATAATATAATATATATATTATAAATATATTTTTTTTGGGGGGGGCTTGAAATGCTTTGCTCGGAAGAGTCCTTTTAAGGTGTCGCCCCTGGACCGAAATCCTGGAGCTGCGTGTCTGCCTACACCCCTGAATCTGATATAAATTGTTCATTGTGCCCTCGCGGGCCCGGTCTCCACTATCCAGCCGAAAACTGCGAAGCAACATCAAAATCAAAACCTTAGGACTTTTGTCGTTGACACACCCAGAAGCGTAGGAACGTGTCGAAAAGTGAGGGGGCCAGCGAAACTTCGATCTCGTCTCGAGGGGAACCCAATCCCCTACGCGAGATTTATATGCATATTTGAGCTCCTTTCGTCTTCGCAAATAAGTTGCGCCTTAGAAATTGTTAAACAAAATTCGAATATTTATTTTAGCACACAAAAATGGACAAAAAGTGAGGGGGCCATGGCCCCCGCGGCCCCCCGCGTTCCTACGTCTCACATACCCATCCATGCATATTTCTACAGAAGTTTCAGATTTAGATAAAGTATGAAACCGAGCAGCCATGGCCCATGTGAGCATGCAAGAAACATAGTAATTAAAAGTGACCTCCAAACAAAAAACACGCCACGGTAATCCAAGTATCCATGCACGAAATAAATATGGATAGCCACGAGCAAAACTTTGGTGCATCTGGTAGCAATTATTTCGGCAAAATATTGCGGCAGACAGTTTCATTCAAAAGTCGTTGTTTTAATGTTTACATTGTTATAGTGGAGTCCATGGATGAGAAAAATAACAGTGTGGCAGTGGACACAAATGGGTAGAGTGGCTTGGTTAGTTAAGTGGAACTATGCAAATAAAAGCTAATCTCTTGCTGATTCAAAATTGCTACAGACGATGTTGTGCTTCTAAATCTTGAAATTTGTAATTGATCATCATCAGCATTGGGACTAGGGTGCATGGAGTGTAACTTTAATGCAAAGGGGGGGTTGTAGCTACAACAACCCCATAATTTGGAAAATTTAACACCTAACGCGCATGACAGATGTGGTACAAATGGGCTCTTAACAACTAAGTGCAACCCCAATGATTTTCAAAAAGTTACGCCTCTGGCTGAGTGCATCATCATTATAGTGCCTACATTTAGCTAGGTATGATTACTGACAATTTGGGATCTATTTACCTTATTGGCTGATAAATCTAGAAACTGAGTTACACATATCTTAAGCAGGCACAACCTACACAATACCAGATGTAACCAGTGTAAGTGAAGTTAAGTCTGTTTCCAAAGTAAATAACTGATTAGTGTCAGGCATAGCAATAGGGGGGGGGGGAGCATACCCCCTTCATTTTTTGGTCATTTTTCTGCTAGAATGTTTTTCTTTTATTTGTTAAGACAAGTTTGTGAAAGCAAAAGGTTTGCCAAGACGAGAAGAGGCCAAATCTGCAAATAAATATTTCATAGAGGGTTGGTTTTCTTTCAAGATAAGATCAAAGTTTTGCTGGCCCCCACTTTTTGTGACGTTGACGTTCCTGATTAGGGTGGTGGCTTCATTGACACTATACATCATGACAACGAAAGGATTGTTTTCATGATGGTTTGTTGCTACACAAATGTTTCAAAGTGTTTTTCAGCTAAGTAGAAACAATCAGTGAATTATTTGCCCTGAAATTCAAGACATCTTGCCTAATTTGACTATATATCATTCAGTTTGATATAACAATAAAGTTCAATTTATGCCAACCAATGTCTGAGAGTGGAGTGCAACTGAAATGTATTGCTAACTTGAAAACAGTGACACAACCTTGGTATTCAATTAAATTGGAAGCGATTAAATTCCAGTGCATGTTTGTATTATTTTACCAGGAGGCAGGGACATCCTTGTTTATCTGTTATGGATGGGAGTGTACAAATACCCAACTGAGCAGCTTAAAATTGAGCCAGCTACTATATAAATTGGGGAAAAGAATAGCAAGCTGAGTGACATATTCCACTAACTGTGTAATGATAATGCCTTATAATAAGAATAGCAAGCTGAGTGACATATTCCACAAACTATGTAATGATAATGCCTTATGATAAGGCATTATCATTACACAGTTTGTTGAATATATCTCCAGCTTGTTATTCTTTTCCTCAGTTTATATAGTAGTTGGTTCAATCTTAAGCTACTCAGTTGGGTGCAGGTGACAGGCCCCTCTGGACAGGCCCCTCTCTGACCTGACCAGACCCACATGTCCCTTTCTGACCCGATCTGTGTGTGTGCAGGTGTGCCCAGGTGACCGGGAGGTCTGTGACCTGGCCCTGTGATGGTTCTGACCCGATCTGTGTGTGCAGGTGTGCCAGAGTGACCGGGAGGTCTGTGACCTGCCTGTGATGGTTCTGACCTGATCTGTGTGTTACAGGTGTGCCCAGGTGACCGGGGGTCTGCTGACCTGCCGGTGATGGTTCTGACTGATCTGTGTGTGCCAGGTGTGCCCAGGTGACCGGGAGGTCTGTGACCTGGCCCTGTGATGGTTCTGACCTGATCTGTGTGTGCAGGTGTGTCCCAGGTGACCGGGAGGTCTGTGACCTGGCCCTGTGATGGTTCTGACCTGATCTGTGTGTGCAGGTGGCCTCAGTCGGCACTGGAGCCAGCCCGGCTCCTGCAGCTGGTCACCTCTATCAACACTCATGACCCCATCAAGATCCAGTGCAGGGTCAACCAGTTTGTAAGTACCTCATGCTGTCATTTGTTGGGGGAAACTGACTGGGGATTTAAAATGAGGCTACAATGAAGGAATTTTTCATTTAACATTTTCGTTGAATTTGTATTGAATAAGATTCAGATATGAGGAATAATTCAAATAGTTAAAGGTACTGTTATTAATTTCCATATTAATTTGAAGGCCCTGATTCTTGATCTGAGAGTTGTGCAGTGAGATGTGACACATGCCAGGGGATTGTGTGGTGCAGTCTAGTGTGACATTGGAGTGCTGTACAGCCAGATTGAGCACGGTATGGCAGGGATCAGAGCACCTTATCAGAGCATTGTGTAGTGAGATATAACACCCTATCATTATGTTGTGTAACACGTTATAGCACCCTATGGGAAAGTTGTACAGCAGGATTTGGCGCCCTATCAGAGGAATCTCAAATCAGTGAACATGTGGGAAACTCTATATCTTTTCACTCGATAATTAAAATAATTGTGCAAAATAAATCGAATCGAGAATCAAAATGATTGTGCAAAATAAATCGAACTTGTATTGCTTATGACAGAGGTTTACAATGCCAGCTCTGTTGTTGGAGTTCATCAGGTTTTTTGCTGATGTGAATACAGTTTATGATATGGTTTACTGGTGATGTGGATATGGTTTATGAGCTGTCCGTGAGCTGAGTCGTAAAATTGTGTCGGATCCGAGTTGACATTTTCCCACTTGTTTTTAGTGGGCATATATCAGCTTGCCGAATAGCTGCTGTTGACATACAGAGTAAAATCCAAACGACGACACTTTATGAACCCGCCTTACAGGGTCTGATAAGGCGCTGCTGGCTGAACACGGAAACGTTTTATTATGATGATTTTGTTTGTTTGTCACATTCAAGCTAAGGTATTATATACACTATTCCAGGCATGTGTCGGTGCAGTACTTGTCACTTGTTTTTGCGTCTGCCAGGGCAGCTTAGCAATATCATCGTATGCACTATTCTTACTGCTTACTTACTTTGACCAAGTGGCTATATCTTTAGACGATACACGATTCTAGGAATAATTGCATACTTTTGACTTGTATCCATACAATGGCAGATGTCAAGGGCGGATCCAGCCGTCCGTTTTTTGGCGGGAAACTTTTTTTAGCGAACCTTTTTCACCCGCAATTTAGAATTTATTCCCGGATTTGGGCCACTTTATTTTGCAACCTCAGGATTTCCAATGTTTTTTATGATTTTTTTTCTCAAGTTTTTCGACCTTTTGGGATATTGAAAAATGTCGGCTTGCAGTTTTTGTTGTTCCGACATTGTCTTACACTGAGCAAAACTATGTCGATTGTCAGCTGTACCCAAGGGCGTTGCCGGCATTTTTTTAGTGGGGGATCGGCTGAAATGACGAACAAAATGTGCTTAATTTTTATGCTTGTATTTAATCCTTTGCAGCATTTGTACTTTATAGTAGGTAGGAACTTATTTAACGCCGCGAAGCGTGAATTTTTTACTGCTTTGCCTGATAAAACCTAGAAACATAGACGTTGGGCCTTATAAAGAATACGAAGCACAACATGCTATGCATTCAATTCACCGTTACAACGAACCGAATACGGTGGCGATGGCTTCGTTATGACGATGGCCACCGATGTGACGCTGCGAAGCGGTGTGAAATTTTAATTTTAGGTCGTGGAATTGTTTTTTCATACTGGAACCAGACCGTGAGTGGAGCCAAGCCTCAGGTAACCCAGATTCCTGGTTGCACATCTCGGTATGATGAAAAATATTAAAATAAAGGTAGTTTTTCATATACATATTCTTCGGATAGTACATCACGATTACCGGTGGCAGTCAGCGCTCAATAGTACGTATGATAAAAATAACTGTACCTATGTACCGAACTGTAACACACAACTGGACTGGTAACAGTGAAAATGGTTTGAAAGCAGCCAGAGGCTGAACGGCTTTTCGCACATACATGATTTCTGCGGATGTGGAGGAACCTGGGGAGAGATGGCTCCGGGAGATGGTCCTGGCCTGGTCCCACTGTTAGCTCTTCGGTCCAGCAAGTGGGCACCATTGGAGCAGCTTCCGGATGCCGGTGTCCGCGTCTTTCGTTCGTGTCGCCTTTTTCGGAACTCAGAAGACTAGCTTAAAGGGACACTGCCACCTTCCCAAAAGTTCTCAAATGTACGCCGCTTGTGCTGCTTGATATGAAGTAATTGCTGCCGAACACGATTATGACATTTGTTTCTCACAAACATTGCTCAATTTAATAAAAAGTTACGTTTTAAAATTTTGGGCTGATGACGTCCATATGAAGGGATTTTGGGAATAAAGAAAACGCTTCACGCTGCCATAAATATGACTAGTGTATGGTAATGTATGGCCAAAGAGGTAAACAAGTCGACTGTATCACATTTAGTAAAGAGAGACGACGACATAGGATCAGGGTCCGTTCAAATACATTGGGGACTGGGAATGTTACAGATGTCAAAACCAAACTAGAATTTCTCTGTGATTCGACCTCAGTGTTTGATTTAACTTATACCATGGATGAGAAGTACCTATTATTAGTATTTCTCATCCATGCTTCCATAGTATTTCTCTCCATCCATAGTATTTCTCATCCATGCTTATACCATAAATAATTTCAATGCCAAGCACGCAAAATGGCTATCTCAACACAAATATAATGTTAAGGTGGCAGTGTCCCTTTAACATGTAGCCCGCTTGAAAGTTAATATTTTGGGAAGGGAGTGGGCCCTGGAGCCAGCAATTACTGCCAAGGAGAGCCTCTGCAAAAAATTTAATGCAATTCATTTGCTCATTTTCACAATTTATATAAACAGTTGGAAAACTTGTGTTCTGTCGCGAAGCGTAACGAAATTTTCCATTTTTGGCTGTGGATAGCTGGATTTTGACTGCTGCAAAAACAATTTTACGATAACTTGTATAAACAATTGGTAAACTTGTGACATGCCGCGGTGCGGTGCGAAATTTTCATTTCTTTTCTGTTGATAGCTGAATTTTGCCTGCTGCAAAGGCCATTTTTACGATAAACTGTTAATTTTTATCCCCGTTTTTTTTTTGGGTGGGGGAGGGGGGACAAAACATAGTTTGTCCCCCTCCTTGAACGGTCTTGGGGGGGTGGGCATGGTCCCGTCGTCCCCCTTGGATTCGCCTTTGGCAGATATTGACGATTAAGTCTAATATTTAAGGTTATATAATTATATTAAAAAAAAGGTCGCTCCAGGTTGGCCATCCTTTTGGGGGAGCGAGAAGAGAACGAGATTAAAAACCAAAAACGGACCGATCCTGGCAGCTTATTCGGCAAATATCCGCTCGTCTTGAAATACGGATGCATCATTTGGGGCGGCGCTGGCTAAGACTCACTTGGAAAGACTGACACAAATTCAACACAGTTTCTATACTTGGCTGGCATCCATTTCTTTCCGGCAATCACAGACTCTAAATTATGATCAACTTTTGGCACTATTTAAAATCCCAAACCTAGCCAATAGAAGGGATGCAATACGACATCCTTTTCGCATACAAAATTATCACTGCAAAAATTGACTCTGCCTACTTGCTCGGGAGCTTTCCGCTGCATGTGCCGGCGAGAATGACACGTGCGATGGCCGGCACGCTCCTGTATGTCCACCCGACATGAATGAAGACCGTTAGACGAGGGCATGTTTTGTCGTGTGCCAAAGTTTTTAAACGCCTACATTCTCCTGTCCGTACTCTGATCCTTTAGCTGCACGCCTGGTCAGTTAGGTCACAGGTTATTAACATAATCAAGCATCATCGTTCTTAACGCTTTATATTATCTGGAAACTGTTATATGTGTATTTTTTATCCGGATCCTTTAGCACTTTTTTTGGCAACCATTGTTTCCCATTTTGGTTAAACCCTGTGTATTTTAAATGAATGTATGTAGGTGTGTGTTTATGTATGCGAGCTCGATGATATTATATGGTTTGACTTGAGCTTTTATTGGGAGCATGCTCCTGTTGCTCATATGTTCTAAATAAAAAAATAAATAAAAAAATAAATAAAAAATATTTGCGTGCATGATGTGTAACTTATTTGTACTATTTGCCTGGAGTCTGGCGTGGCGATATGCTATAAAACCGTTCATTTTTACGGCCTATAAATGGACTTTTTCATTCTATGATGCATTATGACATTCTTGTCAATTGCCCAAATTTTAACAAAACGTGTCATTTTTATCAATATTAAACTCATACTTTAAGGCTTTTTTGATTGACCTCCTTACAAAAATTGTGTTTCAGTTATTTTATATTTAATGTTTGTATGAATTTTCGAGCACGGCTCATGATCACATACACAAAATCGAAAAACACGTATAAGGAGGTCAATCAAAAAAGTACGAACTATTTCAATGCCTTACATAACCACAGCGTTAAAAAGACTTAAAAATATTAAACTCACGTAAACTGGTATTTTCACGCATTGGAATACATTTGCTATACAACTCCCAACGCATCATTAATTTCTGCTACCGCACGTCGGGTTCTGATGCATTTGAGAGAATTAGGTAAAAACGGGAAGCTGTTGAAATGTCAGATATCTTCTTTCAATTAATGGTTGTCATTTGGGGTGTAGCCAGGATTTCGATTGGATCGATGTGCTCAAATTTATGACTTGGTAACAAACCGGTGTCCTTATTTGCTATCGTTGAATGAAAGTTATTTGAATACAGCCAGAATGTCAATACGGTAATTTAAAACGGACGACTTTCCGATAAAGGCTGAGGATTGAGGTGGACTTTCGACGGTCCAGCAGCACCCAGGAAGGGTTTCATTTTTGTAACAGGAACTAGGAAGAGCGTTGCTGTGGTCGACGGATCTCTCTACATCGGAGCTTAGCACCACAGTATCTAATCAACATACTATGCATGTAAACGTGCATAGTTAGGGCTGCAACGACAGCTGGAGCGGTCTGCCGACATCATAACTGGGGCCAAATGTCACAGAAAATGGGAAGGAAGACTGCTGGACGATTCAGAAGACCCTTGATCACGCCTCTGCTTGTCACACAAATATGGCCAGATCTCCATGGTCTTTTTTATTGTGCTGCGTGCCACTCGGCGACTCTGGTCTGAACGTGTGACCTGTGCTGGCTGTGCTGCTGTGTGCTGCTGCCGGCGGCTCTGGTCTGGACATGTGATCTGGCCTGGCTGTGCTGCTGTGTGCTGCTGTGTGCTGCTGCCGGCGGCTTTGGTCTGGACGGCGTGTGGCCTGTGCTGGCTGTGCTGCTGTGTGCTGCTGCCGGCGGCCCTGGTCTGGACATGTGACCTGTGCTGTCTGTGCTGCTGTGTGCTGCTGCCGGCGGCTCTGGTCTGGACATGTGACCTGTGCTGGCTGTGCTGCTGTGTGCTGCTGCCGGCGGCTCTGATCTGGACGGCGTGTGACCTGTGCTGGCTCTGCTGCTGTGTGCTGCTGCCGGTGGTACAGGCCAGGGGTGGTCACTGTACAGGCCGTGTCACTGTCACACTCGGGACGGACTCAGGCAGACAGGCGGCACAAACATCTGTCATAGCACGAGCCACTGACGGGGGCCGTCGCCGGGCAGCTGGCCGGCCGGGCGCCCGTTTTTGTGCGGGTGGTCGTAGGGAGACTGGGTGATGGTGTCACCGACTGTCGTCACCCCAGGCTCGAGTGACGCCAGTTCTGCTGTCTGATGGCCTCCTAAACGCCCTGTTTAGCTGGCTGCTGTATACACCGGGTTCCGGCGCGGGGAAGAGCCTGGCCAGGGCGGTGCGCTGGAATGTGGGCCCTCGGCGGCGCCGCATGGCGTCACTGCCGGCCTCTCTGGCAGCTGCTACCCACTGCCCACTGACCTGTGTAGGATGGCAGCCACTGCCCACTGACCGGTGTAGGATGGCAGCAGGATACTGACGTCTGTGTCATCTCACGTTTTTTCTGCTTAAATGAGTCAGGACATGGCGTGTGGGCAATATTCATGGATATATAATATAATTTGTCGGAAATGTTGACTGATCGTGAGAATTGTTCGCATTATTTAGTACAAACAGAAACCGTTCGTACAAACAGAAACCGGAGGACCATTACCACGTTAAAACACCATATTTAATTTCCAACAATACTTTAATGCTGATAATATTTACTCAGTACATATCTCCACATTGAAAATATTTTATTTCATATAATTTACCTATTGCAATATTTACTTATTTTATGTACCCACTTACGAACAAAAAGACGAGGCAGTTTCAATTGTTGACACTTTTTGCCGGTGCAAACCTACAGGTACCAAACAATAGTTTGTACCGGCTAAACTCTGTACGCAGTCGACTACGTACGACTGCACGCCATGACATTCTCCTAGCCAGGCTCCTGCCAGTGTGTGTGGATGTGGGGGAATCGTGCGCCGTCCCTCCTGCCAGTGTGTGTGGGTGTGGGGGAATCGTGCGCCGTATCGCTCCCAGCACGGTGACGGAGGCCCAGCTTTAATCCGCCGCCAAGAGCGCGCATCATGCGCCCACGTCGATATCTTCCGGCCGAGGAGGCAGATGCCGTGTCAAGGAGGCAGATCGCCGCGCCGCCGCGATACCGACTATCGGCCGCCCGCGGCGGGCCGAGCGGCGGGGATGACTCGCAGCAGTACATCCCGGCCGATACCGGAGACAGTCAGACTGGCTAGGACGGTGGACAGTCAGACTGGCTGTGACGGTGGACAGTCAGGCTGGCTAGGACGATGGACAGACAGCCTGGCTAGGACGGTGGACAGTCAGGCTGGCTAGGATGGTGGACAGTCAGACTGGCTGGGACGGTGGACAGTCAGACTGGCTAGGACGGTGGACAGTCAGGCTGGCTAGGACGGTGGAACAGTCAGGACTGGCTTGGGACGTGGACGTCAGGACTGGCTAGGAAGTGGGGGACAGTCAGGCTGGCTTAGGACGGTGGACCAGTCAGGCTGTCTGGAGCGAGAGTCGGTGGACAATCAGCACTGGCTAAGGACGTGGCAGTCAGGACTTGGCTAGGGCGGTGAACAGTCAGACTGGCTGGACGAGTGGACAGTCCAGCATTTGGGCTGGGACGGTGGACCACAGTCAGACGGCTGGGAACGGTGGACAAGTCAGCCTGCTGGGGGACGGTGGACAGTCTGGCTGCTAGGGACGGTGACAGTCAGACTGGCTGGGACCTTACAGCTACACAGGTGGATAATCAGCCTGGGGCTATGAACGGTGACAGTAGGCTGGCTAGGACCGGTGGAACAGTCAGGCTGGCTAGGATTGGTGGGACAGTCAGCTGGCTAGGACGGTGGACCGTCAGGCTGGCTAGGACGGTGGAAAAGTCAGGCTGGCTTGGACGGTTGGGACAGTCAGACTGGCGTAGGACGGTGGACAGGTCAGACTGCTAGACGGGGACAATCAGGCCTGGCTAGGACGGTGGACAGTTTCAGACTGGCTGGGACGGTGGAACAGTCAAGACTGGGCTAGGACGGGACAGGTCAGGCTGGCTGAGACGGTGGGACAGTCAGACTGGCTAGGACGGTGGACAGTCAGACTGCTGGGAACGGTGGACAAGTCAGACTGGCTGGGACGGTGGAACAGTCAGCCTGGCTAGGACGGTTGGACAGTTCAGCCTGGCTAGGACGGTGGACCAGTTCAGACTGGCTAGAGGGAGACTGGCGAAGGAGAACGAGGGGAGGGACGCTGGTGGATTAAGCAAACAGTCAGACTGGCTGGACGTGGACTGGACAGTCAGATTGCTAGGACGGTGGACAATCAGCCTGGCTAGGACGGTTGGACAGCTCAGATGGCTGGGACGGTGGACCGTCAGACTGGCTAGGACGGTTGGACAGTCAGGCTGGCTAGGACGGTGGGGACAGTCGGCTGGCTGGGACGCGTGGACAAATCAAGCCTTGGCTAGCGACGGGTGGACAGTCCAGGCTGGCTGGGACGGTGGACAATCAGCCTGGCTAGGACGTGACAGTCAGCTGCTGGGATGTGGACAATTCAGCTTGGCGTAGGACGGTGGACAATCAGCCTGCGGACTGTGGACAGGCTGCTGGTAGGACGCGTGACAGTTCAGCTGCTAGACGGTGGACAGTCAGCCTGCCAGGACGGTGGACCAGTCAGAACTGCTAGGACGGTGGACAGTCAGACTGCTAGGACGTGGACAGTCAGCCGCCTAGGAACGGTGACAGTCTCGCCTGGCTATGACGGCGACAGTCAGACCTGCTAGGACGGTGGACAGTCAGACGGCTAGATGGACAGTCGAGACGTGGCTAGACGGTGGACAGTCAGCCGGCTAGACGTGGGACATCAGCCTGGCTATGACGGTGACAGCAGCCTGGCTAGACGGTGGACAGCAACTCTTAGACGGTGACGTCAGCCTGGCTAGGACTGTGGACAGTCAGACTGCGCTAGGACGCGGACAAGCAGGCTGGCTAGGATGCGTGACAGTCAGACGCGCGACGCGTGGGACAGTCAGATTGGCTAGGACACCCAGTTGGCATACATCAAAATAGTCAAGTTGCTTTCTAACTGTCTGAGCATAGGTATAAATCATATAAATCATGCATATAGGTAAATCAGAAACGCAGGAACGTGACAAAAAATGAGGGGGCCAGATAAATTTGATCTCGTCTTGAGGGAACTCAATCCCCCTACACGGGATTTCTATGCAGATTTGAGATCCTTTCGTCTTCGCGAATCTGTTACGCTTTGTAATTTTATAACGAATTAAAATTGTTGGCTTAAGCAAACAAAATGAAAAAAGTGAGGGGGCCCCGCTGACCCCGCGTTCCTACGCCAATGAGGTAAATGATAATTATAGTGAATAATTCAGAAGTCAGAACAGTAACAGTAGCAGTAACAGTAACAGTATGTGCTGGATAGCGTCACGTAACAATGTGTGTGCATAGGAGAAAGGAAAACGACATAACTTCCCTTGAATGGCGCGCGAGTTGTAATCCACGATACCATCCATTATTAATATTATGCCATTGCTGCGAATATCACAAGTGAACAAATAGTCTTAGCATGCGTACATTATAGCTTTGTGGACGAGCGCGACAAAATTCACAGTTTGTGGCCGAGACGAAGTCGAGGCCTCAAACTGCGAATTCCGGAGCGCATAGTCCACAAGAGCCAATTTAGTGAGCAGAACTGCGGACGAAGATACAAATCAAAGTCATGTCATTAATCAATTCAATCTGGATTTATTGCGTAATCTAAAGAAACATAACTAAGATGTGCACTTACAGGCCACAAACTACAGGTGGTACATTCAATTCACCTCTATCAGATAGTCAATTAGGACTCCCACCAAAAATCCAAATATGTTTTAAGCTTTTTCACCAAAGCAACGTGAGTCAATGGTGAACAAACGTCAGCTGTCCACTAATGATATTTTGTGTGTGCCACACTTAGATGTCGAAATACGTAAAGATGTATTTTAAAATATTAACAAAGATGAGGTGCATTTTGTGGGAAGTGCTCCTCACCACATTGTCAGCTATTGGGTGATGGCGCTGAGCTATGACGATGGCGCTTGTGTTGCCTTTATATTGGAATGATTTGACGAGTTTGCCGCTTTCTCGGGAGCTTTGCGGCGCCTTCAGCCGCGATGTGATTGGCTGATATACGATAGTCGGGTGTCAGTGGGGTTTTCTCTGCTGCCGGGTCGAACGTGGTGGGTATGGCGCGGACCGCGGGGTTCAGCGACGCAGCAACCTTACGGAAGGGGGGGGACTTTGATCTTGTCTTGAGTGAACGCCCCACATGCAATATTTATTGTGTGCTGATTTGGGCTCCCCTCGCCTTGGCGAACCGTTTGCCACCTAAAATTTACTTCGCCTAGGAAAAACAAATGATAAAGAACTAACCGAAAAATGGGTGTGGCATGGCCCTCGGCCCCCTGTCCCCTGTTCCTACGCCCATATGGCTAAACATAGCAGGACTGACCCAGAGACACAGTGGCTGTGTTGGGTTGCGGGACGGACAGTGTCTGCGTGTCAGTGATCACGTGACTCGGCAGCGCACGGGACCTGCTCTTTACGGGGGCGTGCCGGGAGCGCTGATGTGTGGTGGGATCCACTCTGGGAGTGGGAGTGGCCCACGAGTCGCATCCAAATACAAGCAATCAGCATTAGCCATGTCATCACCATTAGCGTGATCTCTGTAATTGCTGAGCTCAGTAGACTTGCAGATCTGTCTGTAGGATCTGTAGGACGTCTGTTCTGAGTGGTGCGTGTCTATCTGGCCTCTGATCTCTCTGCCAGTGCTCTGACCAATGACCTGTACCCCGATATACTCCACTTCTTCCTGTGAC
This sequence comes from Semibalanus balanoides, assembly GCA_014673585.1. Taxonomy (NCBI): domain Eukaryota; kingdom Metazoa; phylum Arthropoda; class Thecostraca; order Balanomorpha; family Balanidae; genus Semibalanus; species Semibalanus balanoides. The sequence goes on from VOPJ01003725.1 coordinate 17,977, forward strand.
TATGACACATCACCTGTGGCCTGTGCCAGTGACCTGACATCTGACTTGTATCAGTGACCTTACCTGTAGCTTACGACAGTGACTTGTGATCTGTATTGAGTGACCTGTAACATGTGGCGGTAACCTGTCCCGGTGACCTGTCCCGTGACCTCCCGAACGACTTTAAGTGACCCTGTTTCCTGTGACCTGTCCGATGACTGTGAATGACCTGTGTCCTGTGACCTGCGCAGGAGCATGTGCAGTGACCTGTCCCGACGACCTGTGTATATGCCCTGTGCCCCGTTGGAAGTGACGTGTAATATTTGACCTGTGCCATGACCAGTCACCAGTGCACCAATGACCATGACCAAATGACCCAGCTGACCACATGACCATACCAATGACCAAGACCTGTGGCCTGTCCTGTGCCTGTACCAGTGACCATGACACAGGACCAGTGACCAGTGACCTGCGCACCTGCGACCTGACCTGTGGACCAGTGACCTTTGATCTGTGACCAGTGACCTGACATGTGACCTGTGACCTGACCTGTGACCTGACCTGTGACCTGACCTGTTACCTGACCTGACCTGTGACTTGACCTATGACCTGACCTGTGGCATGTGACCTGACCTGTGACCTGTGACCTGTGACCTTTGATCTTTGACATGTGACCTGACATGTGACCTGACATGTGACCTGTGACCTGACCTGTGACCAGTGACCTGTGCCATGACCTTTGTGACCAGTGACCTGTGACATGTAACCTGTGACCAGTGACCAGTGACCTGTGACCTGACCTGTGACCTATGACATGTGACCTGTGACCTTTTACATGTGACCTGACATGTGACCTGTGACCAGTGACCTGTGACATGACCTTTGTGACCAGTGACCTGTGACATGACCTTTGTGACCAGTGACCTGTGACATGTAACCTGTGACCAGTGAGAAGTGACCTGCGACCTGACCTGTGACCTGGGACATGTGATCTGTGACCTCTGACATGTGACCTGACATGTGACCTGTAACCTGACCTGTGACCTGTAACCTGACCTGTGACCTGTAACCTGACCTTTGATCTGACATGTGACCAGTGACCTGACATGTGACCAGTGACCTGTGACCTGTGACCTGTGACCTGACATGTGACCAGTGACCTGTGACCTGTGACCAGTGACCAGTGACCTGTGACCAGTGACCTGTGACCTGTGACCTGACCTGTGTATCTCGTGTGTGTCCAACAGCTGCGGGATGAGACGGGCGCGGCAGCGGTGTTCTGCGTCATCTACAGCCGCGACCGGGAGGACCTGCTGTGTCAGGTGGTCAACCAGACCACCCTGTCGCTGGAGGAGCGGCTGCCGGTCAGTGGCAAACGGCCACTGTGGCACGCACGCACGCACGCACGCACGCACGCACGCACGCACGCACGCACGCACGCACGCACGCATACTTCAGCCACTGCACTCCAGTACACTACAGCACTACTTTCTGTTGTTATGGCGAAACAGCTCGGGGATCGACTGAAAGTAGTTTGGAATGTACCGATTGCCATAGCGGCCGAAGTTTGCACCCGAGCCGACATATATTATGAGATGTTTTCTCGCGGGATACGGTCGGATTCAATGATGCGAACTTCTGTGGCCGGATTGGGCTGGCGATCGGAGGCGCCGCGGCGGCGCGCCGACTAACTTTGAAACGGAGCTTCTGCAAACTGCATCCCCAGGGGGTTTGCACAATATTTGGCTTGCTTTAAGTTTCCAGAGCGGGGCTCACGGCTGCTCTCCTGTGGAACGAACTCGTATTGTTTTGTGGTAATGGGCTAGTTTCAAGATTCATGGAAATCTCACATGATTCAACACTCGACAGAATGGCTTTGTCCCGAAGCTGCCGGGTAAAAATGACAGCCTTGTCGGTGAGGTGCCTCAATTTTATTTAAACTGTTATCAACATTTTTTTTTGGCATGTTATAAGAAGAAAAAAACTTAAAGGGATTGTGCTTACTCTTTTGGAATGTAAAATATATTTTTCTTACGGTAGGGTAGGAAGCTATTGGTTTTATTTTCGGATACGATAAAATTCACGTCTGGAGCCACTTACCCTATTACTGTCGGGGGAGGGGGGGGGGGGGCGAATCGCCCCTTGCTTTTCGGCGTACAGTTTCATTGCATAAACTTCAACCCAGATCTTAAAGACTTGCTACTTTTTCCTAACATTCATTGCGCCATCAATAGGTGTTGTTTCCCAGAATTAAATAATTAGGAGAGGGTCACAAGACAGTTTTTAGGGGGTGTCGGCCTTTATGACACAACTCTTGCATGGCTACAAGGGAAATATAGCACCTTGGAAAAGTATGTAGAAGATGGAGAAAGAATGCCCTGATTACCGGTCTGCATTCATTTTGCGAAAAAAGTCAGAAGTTGTTTGTAATTTGAAAAAAGAGTAAATGTTTGCATGCTGACGTGCACACAATCTTGCTCACCAAAGCGAGTTGTGTCTCACAAGAGCATCGAACGCATAACTTTGCGCCCGCCCGTGAGCAGCTGCTGCTGCCGCACCGCACATGGTGCACCGGTAGGCGTGAAACCGACTGGCTTGGGTCGACCGCGCTCGCTCGCGCCGTGGTAGGAGTGGGCACGCCATACGTGAACCACGTTAGTGTGACGACGCCTGACCGACCGTCGGCTGGACGCGGCGGAACGCAAGGAACTGGAAATACTGGCGGACGGTCAAAAAGCGAAGTGCGTGGGCAATTCCACAGTGGAGTAACTACTGATGACGTATGCGAAACTTCCACGGATTGTGACGTTGAAATATGACCACAATGACCAACGGTTTTGCGTTGAAACTCTGCAACTAGTCGGCCTTCGGAGGAAAAATTTCGATTTGGGGGTTCTCAGCAACACCCGACAATCGGCTATCTCAGTTAAAAACTAATGTTAAAGTGCCTATATTCCCTTAAGCCCACTCGTGGAGTTGTGTGGTGAAGGGAAGTGTTAGCCGAAAAAACTATATCAAAGAGAATTTATTGTTCTTTCAGATGGTGATAAATCGGAAAATTTCACAATTTGTATTTTGAAATCCAATTTTTGATTTTTTTTTCTTCTCAAAATGATACAATTTTATTTTTTTATTTTTATTAGCGTTTCATAAAACCGCGAATATATGTAGGAAAAACAGTGCAATAAAATGTTTGAAAAGTTTCAGGTGCGATAGTCTAAATATTTATACCTATGCAGGTCAAATTTGCTAACGCTTCCAATATAAATATATGGTTGAAACATGAAAAGTAAAGTAAACACAATATATCAATCGAATTATTTCAGTATCATGTCATCTTAGGCCCTTCTCGATGACCCGAATGCAATTTTTAGTCAGTGACCTTTTGAAAGGTCATTCAAGGTCACAAACACTTGTTTATCAATAACTTGTGACAGAAACACCATAGAGACTCGCAACTGGTCACAAAACGTTGGTCTCGTCAATATGCATCTTTACATATGAAATTTGACCGACTTATGTCGCCATGACCTTGACCCGGGGTTAAATTTTCGATTTCACAAAATTGGTATGATTCGAATGCAATGATGAGAGAAACACGATGGTATCAAAATAATTACTTTATATGTTTTAGATAAAAGTTATTAACCTACAAACTTTTGCTGAAAAACATTTTTTACATTTGTTGACCTTTACAGCCCAAACCATTGATCTGAGGTCACTTCTGATGCCATGATGGCGAAAGACAATTACAACTGCTCTACAGCACATTTTTGGATTCCTCCTAGCTGCCATAGTTTCGGAGATAATGACAAGATTTCCTGAAAAAAATGCTTTGGCAAATATGACTTTAGATTACGTCATTCGACCTTGAAGATAGTGACCCAAGGTCATCACAATTTAACAAAATAAATTTCGTTGTCGGCTCTAACCACATACCAAGTTTCATGATTCATGACTGACATGACTCTTATGGCAGCCGAGATCTGAAGGGGGGGGGGTCGAATAAAGCCCCCACCCGACAAATTCTTATTATCTTTTTATCCCTCCAGAATAGGGTTAAGTTGAATTTGTAACTACGTGATCATATCCATAACGATCGCCCACTATAAACATAGAAGATAAACATGTTATCTAGAATGGCGCACCTAAGACAATAAACTTCGTATGCGAACAATGTATAATGGCCACCGAGGCCACGTTAGGAAGGCGTATATTGCAATGTAATACTCCGATAAGTGACGACCCCGAAAAAGCAACAGTATCTGGCTACTTTTGCGTGATACTTTTTGCTAGAGTAAAATATCACGGAAAACAACGATTATTTTAGAGATGCGTCAGGCCGGTTATCGGGACAAATGACATTATTGTGCGCGTGCCCCAACCTAGGTCACGCTTCTTTGTTTACCGGCCACCGGTGTCGATTTGTATTCTATTGGGGGGGGGGGGCGGCCCCCAATGATTTCAAAATTTAACACTAGGCCTATGGCGTTGCATGGTAAGAATGGAGTTAAAATCTATAAAGTTAGCATTAGGGCCCCATTATCATTTTCATAAATTGACCTTAGATGTCTGTCTGTCACAATTTGTGTGATATATCAGATTCTGTCGTAAAACATGTAAACCGACTCCAATTTTTTAAACTACAGGCCGGCAAAGTTGACCACCTGGTGATTCCCGCCGGTCGCCGTACGTTACGCTAACGTTCACGCTCATCCTAATTTTTATCCTCGTTTGCAGGCCAATTGTTGAACCTGAGTTAGTAGTCTATCACAAAATGAGCAATGTATCTTATGCCGCTGAAAAATATTCGTCCGACTCAAACTATTTACATTTTGAGCCGGCAAAGTTGACCGTCTTTTGGCTCACGCCCAAGGTGATCCGCCATGCCTTTAAAATAGAGGGGGATCGAGGGAGGAGGGATCGAGTGGTCGCCAGGGGGTGGAGCGTCAGCAAAAAGCTGTTGAGCGGCTGGCTAGGGAAATTAGTGGTGATTATCCCCTGGCTCAAGAATGGGGGACACGTCCCCCGTCCCTCGCCTGACACACCGCCAACAGCTTTTTGCTGACGCTCCACCGCCGGCGACCACTCGGCTTCCCTCGATCCCCCCTCCATTTGAATGGCGTGGTGGAGCCCCTTGGGCGTGAGCCAAAGGACGGTCAACTTTGCAGACTGGTTATTGATTCAAGTTTAAGGGATGATTTATTTCGAAACAAAAATGATTCAACCAACTTTTGATATGGATAACAGTTTTGAGAAATGATTCCTTCCGATTCAAGGAATCAAAACATATTTTGATTCATTCACGCAGTGTCCCAAGATTCCATTTTGGCTTGGGTGTCCGAGTGGAAAATTTGAGCCAAAAAGACCATGAGAGTGGAAAATTATGAAGAAAATGGTACGATATTGATTACTGTTTTGAATATGAAAAGCAGTGGTTTTAATTGAAATCATGTATTTTAAGTCAATATTTATTTATATCTGAATCAATATCACAATTCATAATTTGGGAGTGAAAAATGATTTCGTTAAATGGAGAATGAGAGTGTAAAATTATTCACAGTTGGGTGTCATCTCCCAGTTCCCACCCAAATCGACAAATTTTGGAACACTGCATTTACGTTTGATCCGTCATTGAAACAACATTGAGCAATATTATTATTCAATCATTCTTGTTTCTATGCAGGGAATCATTCACTCACGATTCATTAATCAAAAGATCTGACCGTGAATCAATTATGTTTCTATTCAAGGGATTTTGATCTAACGATTCCAATCGATTCAATCAGAGTCGAATGCATAACCAGTCTGCAACTTTGCCGGCCCAAAATTTGAATAGTTTAACTCGGATGACAATTTTTTAGCGGCATAAGATAGATCGCTCATTTCTCTATCTGAAGTTTAACAATCGGCCTGCAAACGAAGATAACAATTGAGAGGAGCGTGAACATTGGCGTTACGTACGGCGACCGACGGGAATCACCGGCTGGTCAACTTTGCCGGCTCATAATTGTAAAAAGTTGGAGTCGGATTACAGTTGTTACGACGGAATCTGTTGTATCACACAATTCGTGGCAGACAGACATCTTTAGTTTAATAATCGGCCGGTAAACAAAGAAGCGCGAGCTAAGCTTGAGGCACGGGCACACTAATGCGATTTGTCCCGATAACCAGCCAGACGCACCCCTCAAACAATCGCTGTTTTCTGTAATATTTTTTTACTCTGGCAAATAATATCTTTTTACTTTAGCAAATAATTTTATAATAATAATAATAAAAAAATACTCTAGCAAATAATATCACACAAAAGCTGCCAGATACTTCACTTATCGGAGTATTACATTGCAATACAGTTCGGCAGCTGCTATCAGCGCGCACGTTTTTTTTTTTAATTGGCCAGCGCTTACAATATATGCTAGCAGTGTAAGCGTCAGGGTAGTGCTTCTACTTAGCGAAAGCTTCTCTGGCGAATACATATAATTTTGTGATTTCATACTGATCTTGGCGAATTTGGAATATTTCAGCAACTAGAGTGAATCTGGTGGAATGAAGTAAGGTCCAAATTCATAAAAATTTGCTCT
>VOPJ01003726.1:0-29998 GCA_014673585.1 Semibalanus balanoides
CGTCTGATGTCTCTACATACTAGAGTCTCAGGGACTGACACGTCCACGTGCACACGCTTGTCTGATATTGACAGACCAGTCTGTGGTGCCATGTTCACACTTCGCCAGGGGAGACTAGCAGTTACACCTCACCCTTCTCAGCACCAGCTATGGACGGCATAAGCTACAGATACACCTTGCCAGGCGATACTGGCAGTTACACCTCACCCTTCTCAGCACCAGCTATGGACGGCATAAGCTACAGATACACGATAGAGCGGCGGACACATAGGGATTCTGGACGGCCTTCGAGTAGAACTATCCGACGACAGCCAGTATGTAATGGGGAGCAGACAGGGTGACACATCACATCAGCTGCTATCATTTTTCACCGGAATAACCGCTGGTCCCCGAAAACAAAGACTATTTCAAAACCATCATCTGGGTCATTTTAAATATTTAGGTTACAATCGTGCTACTCATGAGAAAAAAGTATTATTTTTCGTCCCAGCATACAAATTCAGCTCCATGCTTCTCACTATGGTTACATGTTTGGCTGGTGTGTGAACGTCACTCTAAAAAGCAATAGAGCATCAACCAGCGTCCAACATTTTCTACTGGGATTAACCGGAATTCAGATAATTTATAAATGCTCGAAATCGTGTACAGGCCACCAGCAATCCTCGACAGGGGACCAAGGACCTTGCAACATTTACAGCTCAATAGAAACCCTTTACAGGGTCCTACACAGGGTAACTAGACACCGGGTAGAACGGTAAGGAATGTAGCGCCCAAATGAATTAGAACATACATTTTTTTGAGAGAAAAAATTGTCCTATGCTAAAATACAGTATTGTATTGTATCATTAACTTGCATTTCCATATATTAAATCTTAATTCATTGAATTCCACTTCCAGCAAAATCTACTGACGCTAGTCCCGAAATGGATATAATTCAGTATCTTTGGTAGGCATAATGGCAGCGGTAATCAAAACAAACTAAGCGCCTCTACTCGCATTATAGATGACGCTGCAGCCGCCACTTCCATGCTAGCACAGTCGCCTTTGGGCTCTCCGAATTTGTTTTACCCCCACAGCTCATTTCCCCTCTTTGTGCCAGAATATCGAAAAAATGGTAAAAAAGAAACGTTGTAGCCAAGCCTCATAGCTATATGTTGCAGAAGTCGGATTGGAAATATCGTTCTATAGGCACGAGCCAGACTCGTCTGAAAATCGTCGCTTTAAACATGGGAACTATTGGTCTAGTAGTTTTTGAGCGCCCAAACTCCCGAGTGCTGCCAACTGTTACCGGTGGGGGCTGGTCCTACAGACCACACGGTCGTCTGTAATAGATCGTACGGATCTCGTACAGACACGTATACAAGTATTTATTTTCTCCATTTTTTATAGTTTTGTTGGAATGTTTTGTATGGGTGGCTTTCCGAGGTCAGGACACGCGCCAAGCGAAATTGTTGCTCAGGTCTTGAGCTCACCACATGATAACGCAATTTCTGTTGGCAGACAGAATTTAGATAGGCATAGTAGACCCAACATGCCGGAACCATAAAAAGGATCCCGGATCCACACTCCATAGAGATCCTAGATCCAGGTGAAAATGTCGATGCAACAACTGGGATCTAAGCTATTGTTTGTTTTTCAAAGGAATCCGCCGGGTCCATGAACTGCTGATACAAATTTATCGGAAAAATCCATTAGATTCAATCACGAATTGTATTTCTAGTTAATAATTGTTTCAGCTCAAAATACTTGTCATGTGTCACATTTGTCAAGTCCTATGCAAACCCGTCTTTTGGAAGGACTTAATCGAATCCGTTACTCAATTTGACCGTGAAATACGATAGCCCTATATAGTTGTGTAGGATTATGTGGGATCGAAGCTCTCGTGAGGTCTTAGGTGAGCTTAATCACATTTCATCTGCGTTTCATCGCGAGATAATGCCAGATCCGAGACATGTGGCTCAACTTCATTCAGAGGTTCATCAATATTAAGAGACTCAGCAAGTTCCTTCAGATGCCGGCAAATCATCCTTTGCAGCACAACAGGGGATTTGTATCGGTCAGCAGAACCTGTGGCGAATCCAGAGGGGGGCTGCAGAGGGGCGCCGCCTCCCCAGGCGCCCGGGTCGCGGGGCCGGGCCGTGTTTTGGCCTCCCTCCAAACCTCCCGGCTTGGGGAGGCCAAAGCACGGCTCGACCCGCGACCCGGGCGCCTGGGGGAGGCCGCGCCCCTCTGGATCCGCCAGTGAGCAGAGCCCTGTTAACATAAACAGGGCCTCCTTGCAGGCCAGCAGTGAGCGAGGCTGCGGAGTCTGAGTCAGTGCCTGTAAAATTTGGCCGACTCGGACTCGGGCTGTCGGTTATGGGCAGTGCATGTGCAAAGCATTTTTCAGGTGCATGTTAGTGAACCACCGGTGGCGATGACTTGTTTCGGTTCGATTTCCTTGTCAATCAATTATGTGTAATCATGAGGTGTGTCTCCAGTGGGCGAAATAGAACCTGGAATCTGTCGTCAGATCCACTATGCAGATCCAAAAGATCACCGCCAGGAATTTAAGCAACGATCACGATAAATCAATTTGTAAACAATAAGGGGTTTTACGTGGCGCGTAGCCTGTTCAGGCGAGTTAAGCGTTCTCATTCATTAACCGTTTCATTTAGTTGATAAAAGGGTTGTCACAGGACTTGACAAGCGAAATTCCTTAGACTTTCAAATTATAAAAGCCAAAGCTATGGTTGGACTATCCATTTATTTGAACTAGTATATTTTCCATAAAACGATCTCCAATCTTGAAACGATATATTGTTTACTATGGGTGGTTACCTCTTGTGGCCGTGACAATAGCTTCCAGTTCATAAAGGTCGCGTCCCGGTGGGTCTCTTGAGTTACCCGAAAACCGACCAACTCCGCCAAGCCTGGCAGTGGAACATGGAACCCAGAAGCTTAAATGAGAGGTCCTTTACGCAAACTCTCACGGCCCAGTCACCTGACCCTAAATGCGATGATAGGCAGTGTCCAGGTTGTCGGGCACGTAAACTTTCGTCTCTAAATCTGCGCGGCCAACAGGAATTGGCCGATCGGGCTGGTGAGAGTCGGGACCAAGCGCAACAGGCTCTGCTTAGCGCAGGGTCCTGACCGCTCGAAAAGCATCCATACAGAAACATTCGGACTCAATTTTATAAAAAACAAAGTGTGGACTGGGAAGCTCCTCGTTTCAGCAATCGCGACTTTCCTTCTGTACTACCTCGTCGATTATTGGATCCAGAGCCTAGGACCCGTTTGTGGGACTCCGCACATATCTGGACGAGAGACAGAACCCGCCGGTGACCTCGCCACTGACCCTGTTCCCGACCGCCCGGCGCCAGCTGGCGGCAGAGAGACCGGGTCATGACCCCACCCCTGACCCCGACCAGCTGGGCGCCAGCTGGCAGCAGAGGAACCGACTCATAGGGCCTGTTCCCGTCGCACCTCTAACCTCCTCCCACTTGCTTGTTGTGGGAGCTCCCACTTGCTCCAGTCGTATTCTTTAACACAGAGCAGTTGCAGTTGGAGCAGCTTAGGAGGTTAGAGGCGGTTAGAGGCGCCATGGGAACAGGCCCTATATCTGTCCCGGCACAGTGATGGTTCTGACCGCCGCGGGACGCGGACTTAGTCGTAGAGGAACTTTGTCGACTTCTACTGAATCAGATGACTGACTAAGATACCCATCAGGCGGCGCGTCGCATCCAGGGTCGGTGATCTCGGCCAGGCTGTTACCAGTGGTTCGCGGCCCTCGGCAACTACTGCACCAGAAGTTGATGATGATGATTGGGGTTTTAGGGCGGACCGACAGCGAAGGTCACATGCCGCCCAGCACCATAATTTATCATCAGGCGGCCGACTTCAGTGTCAAGTGAGTAGGCCGACTCCCAGCACTGGTTCGCGGTCACCGATGTCACCGAGGTAACGAGGTCACCCTATTGGTGGCTGCTACAGCGGTGGTCTCGGTGTACCTAGCGAGGACTCATAGGGCCTGTTCCAGTCGCGCCTCTAACCGCCTCTTTTCTCCTCTAAGTTGCTCCAACTGCAACTGCTCTTGTTAAAGAATACGACTGGACCAAGTGGGAGCAACTTTGAGGAGGTTAGAGGTGCGACGGGAACTGCCCATACTGTCTGGTCGGCTGAATCAGTAATAGTTGGCAAGCTGCCTGTCAACAGCCGTGGTAAGCAGAAGAATAGAGCAACCAGTCTGTGATTTAAGAAGCTTTGTCTCATCTCCCCGGTTACGGTAAGGTCAAGAAACTGGAACGCAGGCAGATTAATTTAGCGTGTTCATGTTGATTGTTGGTGGATATCAACTTGTCATCAAGAGTCCTGAACGAACTGAAGATACTGTTAAAAGTAAGAGTATCTTGCTTGCACTAGAATATGCTTGCCGGTCAGTAAAACGCCAGTACTAAAGATCTGAAGGCCCGTGTATACGCAAGAGACTTCGTCACTACATTGTCCCTTTTGATATGATTTGGATCGTGCTGTGTTGTACATATTTATATTTATATATTGATTTTTGATCGTGATCTACACAAGGTTCGTATCACTTATGGATGTTTTGTCCGCCAGGTTAACCCGCGAGTTACTGGGGTATATTCTGTAACGCGACTTACTGGGGGGGGGGGTACTATTTTATAGGCCCCCCTCTGATCTCCGAAACTACTCGACGATCTTAAAAATTCGAACGCATTCGCATAGCCGTCAAATTTGTCCCGAATCTAATATTGTTATCCCCAGGGTCACCGATGACGTCACAGGTCCGTCAGTAAAACCAAAGTTTGACCGTGCCCATCCCCAAACGGTGGTCGGCGTTGTCGCGCACAATGCGAATATTAAACGTGTAATCAGTTGGTTATGGTATGATTCGTGCATCTGACACTTTACTACGCATTCTTAGGCTAGATTTTTGACCTTGGTCGGTCAAGTGTCATCCGAGTCACGAGGTCAACCTGAAGATTACGGTTTAGGAGTGTAACACCATATTTATGAGCTTTGCTTTAAATCAAACAAAACGCGAAAAATGGCCTTAGAACATATTTTTTCGATATGAACTGAAAAAACGGAAATTCAATTTTTACGTATTGTTATACAGTAAAGGTGGTCTAATTTTGTCTTTGAAAGGTTGTAACTCAGTAATTTATGAAGATATTGACTTCAAACTTGCTACACAGATTCATTGGGATAATCTCAATTGTATATATTCCTTTTTTAAATTCGAACTTTTTTGAAAAATTTCAAAAACCAAAAAAATGTCTGGATTTCTCAAAATTTTGAGTTTCAGTAAATTTAAAAAAATCTAAGATAGCAGTTTGATAGCCCAACTTATTACCTGTCATTTGGTATATTTCAATTGAGTTTATCGTCAAAACCGAACTTTTGACAGCGCTTCCCGCAAACCCTCATTCTTCAACAGAAAACTCGGAACATGACGTCACTCTGACGTCATTTTCGGTTGACTTATCATAGCCTCATCCGTTTTCCCATCGGGCAGAATATGTCAAATTGATGTGGGATAAGGTACTGAAAGTTTGGTGACGATACGCGATTCGTTTAGGAAGATATTGCGAATCGGGAGGACTATCTTAAGTAGCCCCCGCCCCCCAGTTACTCGCGGGTTTAAGATAAGGTGGATCCACGAATCCTATAGTTGGGAGCAGTGTGCGGGCATGATCAAATGTGGGGTCAAATCACCGTACTTCTCGCATTTGCTACCGAACGCGAGACTTGTTGCGGGAAAATTTGCCGCGAGCCGTCTAAGGCTTCATGCACTTAGGTATGCAGTGATAGGAAGTTACATTGAACTTCTAAAAGGACCGAACAAGAATCGATTGAAATCGATTGAACCCTGAGCGGTTTCGCCCCACGATCCAATGAAGGTGAGGTTAGCTGGTATTTCAATGTGGTAATGGTTAGTAAAGCGTCTGAAACAGCATCGGCTCCGAACAGAAGCAGTTAGTTAAGCACATGTTTGCCTTCAAAAAGCAGTAAGAAAGCAGTTTTATATGAAGATGCTGTTTCGACCAACAGACGCATAGCTTGACAGTAAATGAAGTCCACATATGTTTTCCATAGTCAAGCATATAGCATGGATACAAAGTTGCAAGAGAGCTGGTTGTTCGGACAGGACAAAACGTCACAATAGATGGGACAAAAAGATGACGGACGTGATAATCTAGGTGATTACTACAACTGAAAGATCTAAAAAGAAAGGAAAACTTCTACAAACTACCGTGCCGCCGTCACAGCGTCAGAGATGTCTAGGGTCCACACCAACAAAAGCCGAGCCGCCATGTACCATGTATTTAGGTATGGTTAGTGAGAAGCATACCCTGCGTACAAAACCGACTGATCTACAACAAAACTGTGCAAACGCGCTCCACAAGAGCAACAAAAAGTGGCCATCGCACTGCGGCCGCGACATGACAACGTAGCATGCAGCCAGCGCGCCTCCCGCGCCGGGCGGCAGAACAGAGCGGCGCCGACGGAACGTCTCGGCTTCAGTGGTGCTGCCATCTAACCGCCACCGCGCACACCTCTAGTTGTCGGACGGCTCACCTGAGCGCCCACGGCCGGTTGGCAGGCCGAGTCAGTGAGGGTGGGGTGGGGTGGGGAGGGTGGGTGGGGAGGGGATGGCAGCCGGTCGGTGCCATGAAAGACGTTTAGACGGCAGTGCTGCGTGCTATTTTACCTCCTCGGCGGCGGGCCGACGTCAAACTGCCTCCTTCTCCTCCGCGGGCGCCGCCGGCTCCTCGACCTGAGGGACACCCGGCACCAGGTCAGCCGCTGCCCGTAAACTACCAGCGGCAACAATCGCACATCTCTATAGCGTGGGACCAGTAGTGAGACGGGGCCGTCCTACATTAGAACCGGCATCGTGTCACCGAGCATGGCGTCCTACCTTGGGCTCCTCGGTGGTGGCCGCGGGCGTCTCCGCGGGCGTCTCCGCAGCCTTCTCCTCGGGCACGGCGTCAGCGGCGACCTTGGTCTGCGGGAGAGACAGACAGACACGGGTCAGACATGAGGTCAGTCACCCAGCGGCAGACCTCAGTCCACCAGACAGGCACCTCTCAGACAGGGGTGGGGTCGGCGCTCAGTCACCATCGTCCCAGTCACACTCCATCAGACCGTCAGCGGCTGACAGACGCTCCGTCAGCGGCTGACAGACGCTCCGTCAGCGGCAGTCAGCTGCTCCGTCAGCGTCTCTGTCATCAGTGGCTGATCGCCGGCCAGCTGGCTGCCGGCTCTCTTCCGTCGAGGAAAAAAAAAACGTCCGGAAGGAGACAGTGCAGACAGCAGACGGCGGTGGCGCCGGCGTCGTCGGAGAACGGGGTATAAATAACGATCGGCCAGTTGCCAATCGAGCGAGGTCTGAGACAGACAGACAGACAGACAGAAGTCCGTCTCCGGCCGTGTATGAGGCGTGGCCGTTATCTGCATGCAGAGGCCGTGGCTGTGGCGCAGTAGCAGCGGCAGCAGCTGGCGGCGTCCCAGGAAGCCGGGATACGGTCGATTCCCACACCCTGTCGCCGCCAGACGTGCAACGTCGCAAAATGCAGACCGAGATGGAAAAGCCGGCCCACCCGACCGGCCCACCGACCCTGTCTGCCTCGAGACAGGACAAGAAAGGCCGCCCAGCGACCCCTCTGCTCGGACAGAACAGAAAGGCCGGCCCAGCGACCCCTCTGCCTCGAGACAGAACAGAAGGTCCGGCCCCAAGCGACCTCTTGCCTCGGACAGGACAGAAAGGCCGGCCCAGCGACCCTCTCTCGAGATAGACAGAAAGGCCGGCCCACCGACCCTCTGCCTCGGACAGGGGACAGTGAAGCGTTGACGACACAGGGCAAGAGTCCCGGGGCAGGCAGGCCAGGCAGGCAGGCAGGCAGCAGGCAGTCAGGCAGGCAGGCAGGCATGGCAGGCAGGCAGGCAGCAGGCAGGCAGGCCAGGCAGGCAGGCAGGCGGCAGGCAGGCAAGCGCAGGCAGGCAGGCAGGCAGGCAGGCAGGCAGGCAGGCGGCAGGCACGGCAGGCAGGCAGGCAGAGGCGAGAGCCAGGGCAGAGACATGGGACAGACAACGGTCCGATAGACTGAACCTGCTAGTGGTGACGTCACCGGCTGCTACGGTTCACACGTCACACCAGAACACATCACACCGGAGCCCAGGGGCCACTGGAGCACGGAAACACCAGGGAACACAGGAGCACAGGAGCACAGCTGGAGCCGGGAGTCACTGGAGCACAGGACCACTCTGGAGACGGGGGCCACTGGATCACTGAACACCATGAAGCACAGGAGCAGACTGGAGACGGGGGCCACTGGATCACTGAACACCAGGGAGCACAGGAGCACAGTGGAGCCGGGAGAGGGCGGTGAACGCACCGTCCGGCCGAGCCGAGCGAGCAGCCAGCGCCAGCAGTCCTCCATGGCGGCTGTTGAGACGGTCGGTCGGCGGCGGCTGATCACAGACTGACCGCTGCAGCTGCCGCCGCCGCGTCTCCGCAGCAGCAGCGGCAGCGGCAGCGCGGACGGACCGAATTAGCCTGCGCAGACGCCGACCGACGGGCCGGGGGAGCAGTACGTCACACCTGAATCACGTGCTGGCTCCGGGTCGTCGGCAGCGACGGCGTGGGTGGCAACCGCGGGGCACGGGGACGGGGCGGGGCCGAGGGTGGGACGGGGCACCAGGCGAGCTAGGACATGCCGAAGGTGGGACAGCTGGGACATACGTGGTCTGAGCAGGCAGATGATGCTTTACAACGGCGTTTATGATGTGCAGAGAGAATACAAAGAAAAGTGGAGAGAGTAATGGTATCGAGGCCGAAAAATGCTTACTTGCTAGTATCATACAAAACCTCGAAACGAAAATGCAATAGAGCTCAATAGAGAGAAAGCAACCGAAAGTTGAGCATTTGACTAACATTTAATAAAACGCTTCATAACGTTGTAATTCTTGCTTATAGTTAATCAAGCAATCGTATTATTGGTCACTCTTTAAAAGGTAGCGAAACCATTACAAAAGCGACACTGAAAGACACCTCCTTTGCAGAAGAAACACACCAGAAATAATCCACCATGGAAATAATCCAAAGAATAGAACACACCGCATGCCAGGACGGCAATAGACTGGGTGGGACGACCCGACCTGCTGACTGGTTCACCAGGTCAAACTGACATGACCTGCCTAACCTGGCGTCTAGTCAGAATGACCTGCCGTTCGGGCCTGGTCAGGCAGACCCGGCCAGCCCTGGTCAGACAGACCCGGCCAGGCCTGGTCAGACAGACCCGGCCAGGCCTGGTCTCGGGTCAGCCCTGAGGCGGCGGTTCTCACCTCTGCGGGGTCCGACATGGTGCTGGCTGGTGAGAGGGTGGAGGTGCGGTGCGATGTGAGCTGGGGCAGGCCGTGACTGAGGACTGGCTGGGCCGCCGCCGGCCTTTTAAGGGCTCCCACCGGCCGGCCGGCGGGCGGGCGGGCAGCGGGGCGGCGGCGGCTCCTCCTGTCCCGCCCCCCGCTGCCGCCGCCGGCGCCGTACACAAACCGAGCCCCGAGGCCTGTGCCGCCCCGCCCTGACCGAGCTGTCAGACACAGACGACCCAGCCGGCCACTCCTGCCACCGCCGCCCCTAGGCACACAGCGCCTCTGTACTCTGCCCTCGACTCTGCCCCTTCCTCTGGCCATTCAGCCAAAACCTCATGCTACTTGTTTGCTCACCAATGTTCCATACATGTTAAGTGTGGTATTCTTTCAATATTAATTAACTGCGTTACATCGGAAATATTCCACGCCAGATGCATTTCATGCAGCATACTTCATGGTTTGTGAATGAATTCGCCGAGTTTTGCAGTGATGTCAGGGGAAAATACGCTGGTAGACGGAGTGGACAATGGGAAGACCGGAACGGCTGACTCCAGCTTTGGTGACATTTCTAATTCCATAAAGTCTCATAAAGTGGCATGAAGGTAAAACGCAGAGAAGGTAAAACGAAGAGAATGCAATGCAAGGATACCTTTTGTCCAGCCTTTCGAAAAATCAAACAATCTAAATGCATTCCTGGTGTAATTCGTCATAACTCCTACGATCGATGACCCGTTTTCAAGGGTGTCTCCTGATATAGCCGCTTGTAACGGTCCAGGATTTCTTCGGCTGGGTGGCTGGCTGGTCAGTCGGTTCTCCTCCGGCTGTGACTGGCTGGTCAAGTCCGTTCCTCTCCTCCGGGCTGTGCCTGGTGGTCTTCCGTTCCTTCGGTGTGAACTTGAGGCGGGTCAGCCAGATACATCCATCGGAGAATCCGCTCATCAGGGTTTGATAACAGTAGGCGGATCGACACGTCGCGTTACGTTCGCTGCACCATTTCTCCGGGATGTCACACTGGGACCTGATCGCAGACACCGGTTCCTCCTGCTTAACCTCTGAGGCCTGTAGTGCTGAGGAAATGGCTCGCGCGACATTTGATGTAACGTCTCCGGTGGTGAACCTGGGCCGCCGACGGGCATGCATCATTACACACGTTTATCCTGCTCACTCATGCGGCGGGCGGTGCTGACTGCCGCTCGGGCTGTCGACTGATGTTCATTTATCCGCGTGTGAACAGACACCTAATCAGCCAACTTGACCTATCGTGATCCTCCCGGCTTGGCTGCAGCTCAGCGTCAGCCGGTCACCACTGCCGGAGAGTCAGAGTGAGCTGAGTGCAACTAGTGGGCTGGTTCACACGTTTTCCTCTCGGCTGTGGCCCGGTGGCGTCGTGCGCGTGATCTTAGTCGAAGCCTGTGAGTGGACCATGGGCCATGGGTCAGCTACCGCCGGGAGAGACTGTCACTGTGACCACGGGGCCAGGTCACAGCCTCGGGTGAGCGCAACTGTGAGTGACCCAGTGGTGCCTCGTTTCTCCGGGCTGTGCCTGCCTGGTCCTCCCCGTTCCTCGTGTGCCTGGCTGGGTATCCGTTCTTCCGGCCTGATGGGATCAACACTGGGCTGGTCTCCGTTCTCTCCGGCTGTGAACCTGGCTGGTCATCTCCGTTCTACTGCCGGCTAGAGGCACGCGTGGAGCGCTGGACCATCAGTCCGTATCCGGCTTGTGACCGATGGTCCTCTGGCTCACACACAACTCCGATTACATACTCGGATGTGGACCCTGGCCCTACGTCGCCCGGTCAGTTAACGGCTAAAGCGACAGGATGCTGGAAACACGTGACTACGGTGGCGAGCGTGGTTCCAACAGCCGGAGAGGCACACCGGTAGTGACCCACGGCGGGTGTGACTGGCCTGTCAGTCCGTATGTGTCACATTTCTCTCGGGCTGACCTGTGGTGTCGTTCTCTCACGGCTCGTGACTGCAGCCCGCGAGCGCAACGGTAGATGCTCAGGCCAGGTCACAGCCGTGAGAGGAACCGGAGTGCCCCAGCCAAGGTCACAGGGCCGGAGAGGAACGGAGTGACCAAGGCCAGGTCACAAGGCCGGAGAGGAACGCGAGTGACCAGGCCAGGTCACAGCCGGAGAGGAACGGATGATGACCAAGGCAGGTCAACAGCGGAGAGGAACGGAGTGACCGGACAGGTCACAGCCGGAGAGGAACGGAGTGACAGGCCAGGTCACCAGCCGGAGAGGAAGGAGTGACAGGAGGTCACAGCCGAGAGGAACGACTGACCAGGGCCGCCAGGTCAACAACAGCCGGAAGGAACGGACGTGACCAGGCCAGGTCACAGCCGGAGAGGAAGGAGAGTGACCAGGCCAGGTCACAGCCGGAGAGGAACGGACTGACCAGGCCAGGTCACAGCCTGGAGGGGAACGGAGTGACCAGGCCACGGTCACAGCCGAGAGGAACGGGAGTGCCAGGAGACAGGTCAACGGCGGGAGAACGGAGTGAACAGGAGCCAGCGTCACGCCGAAGGAACGGAGTGACCAGGCCAGGTCACAGCCGGAGGGAACAAAAAAAGGGGGAAAACGGAGGACCAGGCCAGGTACAGCCGGAGAGAACGGAGTGACCCAGACGGGCAGGTACAACAGAGCGGAGAGGAACGGAGTGACAGGCAGCAAAGGTCACAGTGAGCCGTGAGTAGAGACGGAGTGACCAGGCCAGGTCAACAGCCGTAGAGGAACGGACTGACCAGCCAGGTACAGCCGGGAGAGGAAACGGAGTGACCAGGCCAGGTCCACAGGCCGGAGAGGAACGGAGGTGACCTAAGTAGCCAGGACAGCCGAGAGGAACGGAGTGACCCGGGCAGGTCAGAACATTAGGCTGTATGAGTTGGGCCGGTGGGAGGAGGAACGGAGTTGGACCAAGGGAGTGAAACCGCAGGCCAGCACGCCGGGGGAGGAACGGAGTGGAACCCCAGAGGCCAGGTCACAGCGGAGAGGAAAGGACTGACCCAGGCCAGTCACAGGCCGGAGAGGAACCGGACTGACCCAGCCAGGTCAGCGGGGAGAGGAACCGGAGTGACCAGGTGGCAGGTCCAGGCCAAGGTCACAGCCGAGAGGAACGGTGGAGTGCGACAGGAGAGCAGGTCAAAACCATCAGCCGGAGAGGAGAACGTGAGCTGGGGACCTTTCCCTATGCCACCAGGGACTGCGCCAGGCTCATAGGCCGGAGGGACGGACTGACCAGGCAGGTTCACAGCCGGAGAGGAACGGACTGACCAGGCCAGGTCACAGCCGGAGAGGAACGGAGTGACCAGGCCAGGTCACAGCCGGAGGGAACGGAGTGACAGCGCCAGGTACCGAGCCGGAAGGGAATCGGAGTGCCAGGACGGTCAACGCGAGAGGAAGCGGAGTGAAACCAGGACAGGTTCACTAGCCGGGAGGAAACGGGAGTGACCAGAGGCCCGGCCAGTAAACAGGCCGGAGAGGGGGGGGAACGGAGTGGACCACGTAGCAGGTCAGTTCACAGCCGAGAGGAACGGAGTGACCAGGGCAGTTTCAACAAGCCGGAAAGGAACGGACTGACCAGGCCCGGTCACTAGCCGGAGAGGAACGGAAGTGACCAGGCCAGGTCACAAGCGGAGAGGACGGACTCGGAACCAGGCCCAGGTCACAGCCGGCAGGAGGAACGCACGACCAGGCCAGTCACAGCGCCGGAGAGCGAACGGAGTGACACCAGGGGCATGGTCGACAAGCCGGAGAGGAACGGGAGTGAACCCAGGCCGTCAAACAGCCGGGAGAGGAACGGACTGACCAGGCCAGGTCAAAATAGCCGGAAGAAGAGGAAGTTGACAGGACAGACAGTAGGTTACAGCCGGAGAGTAATCAGTGAGAAGGTGCAGCTCCAGCCTCTTCTTAATAGTGTGATGAGTGGAAAAGTATGCAGTAGACACAAAACTAAATCCCAACAACGTGGATGTTAAGGAAAAGAGCATCATTCCGTGTTGTCCGATAACTCCGTTTCGTCTGGATGTCAGAGGCGACTGCAGTGCCAGAGGTCATGTGTCATGTCAGAGGTCATGTGTCATGTCAGAGGCGACAGCAGTGTCGGTGTGACGTCACGAGTCAAACATGAGCGCCGTGACGTCACTGATAAATGCACGGGGCGGGCGACCGATCGACGCGGGCGGACCCCACTTCAAACCCCAGACACCGGCACAGCCATCATCACGCCAGGGTCAGGCGGACGGACAAGCCGCCGCCACGCACCGCGCCGCCGCCACGCACCGCGCCGCACACACATACACGGTGGCCGGTCGGGCTGAGTTCAGTGTCAGACGACAGGGCACGCCCCCCCCGCACCTGACACCTGCCTCGCCAGGCAGGGCCGGGCCGTGTGACGGCCGGACCATGTGACGGCTGTGCCGTGTGACGGCCGGACCGTGTGACGGCCGTACCGTGTGACGGCTGTACCGTGTGACGGCCGGACCGTGTGACGGCCGGACCGTGTGACGGCCGGACCGTGTGACGGCCCTGTACGTGTGACGGCTGTCCGTGTTGACGGCTGTCTGTGTGACGGCTGTACTGTGGTGACGGCCTGTACGTGTGACGGGGCCGACCGTGCCGTGACGTCGGGACAGGAGCCGGACCCTGTCTGCTGTCCGTCCCGGCCGGAAATGTCGCCGGCCGCCGACCCGCAGCGAACCACACAGAGGTCAGCGGAGAGGTTGACTGACCGAGCTCTCGCCGGTTTACAGCGAACCTGGCTACCCCTACCCAGCCTTTATCAGCCCATACAGGGGACGGTTTACAGCGAACCTGGCTATCCCTACCCAGTCTTTATCAGCCCATACAGGGGACGGTTTACAGCGAACCTGGCTAGCCATACCCAGTCCTTGAATGCAGCATACAGGGGACGGTTTCAGCGAAAGCCTGGCTCAGCCATTCAGTCTTTATCAGCCCAATACAGGGGAACGTTACAGCGCTGGCTAGCCATACCAGTCTTTATCGCCCATAAGGGGACGTTTAACAGGCAAGATTGTTAAATCCTGGCTACCCCTACCGAAGCTTTATCAGCCCACAGGGTACGGTTTACAGCGAACCTGGTACCTACCAGCCTTTAATCAAGCCCAGTACAGGGGACGGTTTTACAGCGAACCTGGCTATCCCTACCCAGTTGCTATCAGCCCCATAACAGGGGAGGTTTACAGCGAACTTTGGCTAGCCATACCCAGTCTGATCCCCATACAGGGGACGGTTACAGCGAACCTGGCTAGCCTACCCAGTCTTTTTATAGCCCATACAGGGACCGGTTTTTTACAGCGAACTGCTAGCCATACCCAGTCTTTGATCAGCCAATACAGAGGACGGTTTTACAGCGAACCTGGCTAGCCATACCAGTTTTACACCCATACAGAGGACGTTACATCGAACCTGGCTAGCCATAATACCCAGTCTTGATCAGCCTATAAAGGGGCGGGTTTAACAGCGAACCTGGCTAGCCATACCCAGTCTTGATCAGCCCGATACAGGGGACGTTTACAGCGAACCTGGCTAGCTCTACCCAGTCTTTATCCGCTCATACAGGGGACGGTTTACGGAACCTTGGCTAGCCATACTCAGTCTTGATCAGCCCATACAGGGGAACGGTTTTACAGCGACCTGGCTAGCTACCACAGTCTTTGGATCAGCCATAACAGGGACGGTTTACAGCGACCTGGCCTTTTAAAACCATACCCAGTTCTTTATCAGCCCATACTGGGGACGGTTTACAGCGACCTGGCTAGCCATAACGTCTTTATCAGCCCATACCAGGGGACGGTTTTACAGCGAACCTGGCTAGCCCTAACCAGTCTCGATCAGCCCATAGGAGACGGTTTAAGCGAACCTGGCTAGCAACCCAGTCTTGAATAGCCCAATAACAGGGCGGTTAAACAGCGATGGCTAGCCATACCTCTTGATCAGCCCATAAAGGGACCGGTTTCCAGCGAACCTGGCTAGCCCTACCCAGTCTATATCAGCCATACAGGGACAGTTTACAGCGAACTGGCTACCCTACAGTCTTGATCAGCCCATACAGGGGCCGGTTTACAGCGAACCTGGCTAGCTACCCAGTCTTTATCAGCCCATACAGAGGACGCGGGACTGACCTCCTACCCAGTTCTCACCGGCCGTCAGCAGACGTGAAAGACGGGATAGATTAGATCACAACAGGGACTGACCGCGTCCTACTCTTCATCGGTTCACAGTCCCTCCCCGGCCACTGAACAGCACCTGATTGACTATTATTGATCCTTACTGACCGCTACTTCGATCCTGACCAGCCCCTTACCAGTCAAACGACGGTGGATATAGACGAGTGAAGGGGCACTTGTATACCAACAGCCATCCATTCTAGTCCTTCGTATCTGATTTATCACGAGGTGGCATACCGGAAAACGTTGGGCATGGTTTTCAGAACGACTTCTCAAAATAAGCCCGATCGTCAACAAAATGCGGTCAAACTGGGACGTCTGTCGTCTACACCCAGTGAAGGTTGATCGAAACTGAGCCAATCAGTTTTTTTCCCGCGGGGGTAGTGGTAAACGACGAGGCACGAGGACAAGTTCCCCGGCAGCGGGCTTTACACGGGCCGTCCGGACGGATACCGGTAACAGACACACACATCGCCAGGGGCAGGAACCCGTGCCAGGGGCAGGAACCCGTGCCAGGGGCAGGGGCAGGAGCCCGTGCAAGGGGCAAGAACCCGTGCCAGGGGCAGGAAGCCGTCCCCGGGAGCATTAGAGGCCGCTCGGTTGATAAACAGCGCCCCCCGCCGGGACGGGACGGGGACGGGCACGGCGCGGGGCGATCCGTCCCGGGAGAGACACGTGGAGAAACGCAGACGGCGAGACGGGCCGGCGCCTTTCGCAGAGTTCGTCACGGGGCTGTCACGGCTGCGGCTCAATTCGAGCTGGCTGCCGCGGCTCACAGCTCAACTTGAGCTGGCTGCCGCGGCTCACAGCTCAACTTGAGCTGGCTGCCGCGGCTCACAGCTCAACTTGAGCCGGCTTAGTCGGCCAAATTGGCAATGGAGCGTAAAACCATTTGAAGAAAGGGAAGACATGAACTGGAATCTTATCGGAACAAAATCACATCCATGCTGGTTAAAAAGGGTACATCTAATAGGATACTTTCGAAGCACCCGGCATTTTCTCTTTGCTATATGCACGCGAGCCTGGTTCGTTGCTTACGCCTCAGTTTGCTACACCGTGTCGGCCCAATGTATCCAACATATGAGCAACGAGGGCAGCAACAGACTTCAACAGAATTCCGCCAATTCCGCCACATGCCGTCCTATTTGTCATGCAAACCATTAGGCGATTCTGCAAATTAAGGAACCGAGCTGCTTGAATTACATCAGACGGGAAGTTTGCATGATTTACCGCCGTCGTCTGCCAGAGCCATCACGGGGTCGCCAAGGTCAGGCCCGTGACAGCGGTAAAGAGCGATACCTCCTCCGTAGGGCCTGGGTGCAGAAGCTGCCCTGGATGGGCAGCATTTCAGACAGTGTTTGCCATTAGCGCCGACTGCTGGCTCATTTTGCCGGCTAACGGTGGCGCTATGCAGTAACCGAGCGAGCCGGCCGCCGCCGCCCCCGCCGCCGTCGCAGGCCACGCTCGCGGTGGGTACTGGGTGCGTGTCGGTCGGGAGACTGCGGCGCCGGCTCGCACAGACAGAACACCAACACCAGCAGTCAACACACCGACGCGACTGCCAGCGAGGCGGCGGCGCTGAGCTGGAGTCAACACGTACCGGCACCGCGGCCACAGATCCGTGCCGCGAGCTGCAACACAGCCGCCGTCTGTCGGGCACGGTCAATGGAAGGCAGCAGGTGCAGCCCGACTGACCTGACCCACTATCCACTACAGAGTGTGACCGTGGGCCGGCCCTAGTGGAGGTAGAGTGGAAGGACGTCTAACCGGGGCCCATGAGTCCTAGGAACCGAGCCCGGCGCCACAGCCACCGAATCTCCGCGCTCGTCACCATGGAGACTCCCATACCACACTTCCGGTGCCCTCTCTGAACTAGACATCCGCACTGAAGACGACCAAACCGCCGCCGGCGGACAATGGACATCTGCGCCCACATCTGCGTCATGCAGCGGCAGACACGTCTTGGTCGCTCAGTGAGCGGCGGTAGCAGTCAGTAGCTCGCCGTGCTGCTCGGGCCGCGCTACATCGCTGCACCGCTCCATACAGGGCGACCCCGGAGGCCAGACGGGCCCCCGCCGCCCCAGCGGCTGCTGTTTACGGCGGCCGTGCAGACAGCATTCCAGTCCGGGCCGCCACCCCTCCCCCTCCGGCGGCCTGGCCTGGTCCGTTGCCGGGGCGGGTGGATTCCGCGACACTTCAGCTGCTGTCCACCGAACCACAGGTGTGTGTTCAGTTCGCCGGACCCGCCGCCGGCGGAGCTGCCGACACCGTTAATGCCGTATTCTGATCCGTGCACCAGGTGCCGCGAGCGGCGGCCGGTGACGGATTATCGCCTAGTGTGAGTCGGCGATGGACCAGCGGTCACCGGGCGGCCTCCCCGTCAGCCGAGACGGCGGCGGGTGACGGCAGACGGAGCAAGGGTTTGCATGGCGGATCATCATCATCATCATCATCATCTCATCATCATCATCATCATCAATCATATATCATCATCATCACATCATGCATCATCATCATCATCATTCATCATCATCATCATCATCATAATCATCATCTATCAATCATCAATCAATCCAATCATCATCATATCAATCATCATCATCATCCATCATCATCATCGATCATCAATCATCTAAATCATCATCATCACTCATCATTCATCAATCATCATTCATCATCATCATCAATCAATCATCATCATCACATCATCATCATCCCATCATCATCATCATGCATTATCATCATTCATCATTCATCATCATCATCAATCATCATCATCATCATCAATCAATCAATTCATCATCATCATCAATCATTCATCATCATCATCATCATCAATCATCAATCATCATCATCATCAATCAATCATCATCATCATCATCAAATCATCATCATCATCATCATCATCATCATCATCATCATCATCATCATCATCAATCATCACATCATCAATCAATCATCATCATCATCATCATTCATCATCATCATCATCAATCAAATCCATCATCATTCAATCATCATCATCATCATCATCATCATCATCATCATCATCATCATCATCATCATCATCATCATCATCTCCAATCATCATCATCATCATCATCAATCATCATCAATCATCTATCATCATCATCAATCATCATCTCATTCACAAATCATCCATCATCATCATCATCATCGAAATCACACATCAATCATCATCATCATCACTCATCAATCCATATCCATCATCCCCAAACATCATCATCAATCATCATCATCAATCATCAATCCATCATCATACAATCAATCATCATACATCATCATCATCATCATCATCAATCATCATCATCATCAATCCATCAATATCAATCATCATCATCAATCATCATCATCATCCTCAATCATTCACATCATCTCATCATCATCATCATCACACATCATCTATCATCATCATCCATCATCATCATCATCAGTCATCATCATCTCATCCCATCATCATCATCATCATCATCATCATCATCATCAATCATCAATCACACATCATCATCATCATCAATCATCATATCATCATCACATCAATCATCATCATCATCATCATCATCATCAATCATCATCAATCATCAACAATCATCATCATCATCATCATCATCATCATCATCATCATCAATCTCATCATCATCATCTAAATCATCATCATCATCTCAATCATCATCATCATCATCATCAATCATCATCATCATCATCATCATCATCATCAATCATCATCATCACGATCATCATCATCAATCATCATCATCATCATCATCATCATCCCATCATGCATCATCATCTCATCAAGTCATCATCGATCATCATCATCATCATCATCCATCATCATCTCATCATCATCATCAAATCATCAATGGCATCATCTATCATCATCATCATCATCGATCATCATCAATCATCATCATCATCCAATCATCATCATCAATCATCGAATCAATCAATCATCATCATCTCATCATCATCATCACACATCATCACTCATCATCATCTTCATCACATCATCAATTCATCATCCAATCATCATCATCATCATCATCATCACATCATCTCATCATCATCATCATCATCATCATCATCAATCAATCAATCATCATCATCATCCAATCAATCAATCATCATCATCACCATCATCATATCATCATCATCATCAATCATCATCATCAACATCATCATCATCATCATAATCATATCCATATCATCATCATCCATCATCACATCATCATCATCATCATCATCATCATCATCATCATCATCATCATCATCATCATCATCATCAATCATCATCAATCATCATCAATCATCATCATCATCATCCTCATCATCATCATCATCAATCATCATCATCATCATCATCATCATCAATCATCATCAACACTCATCATCAATCATCATCATCATCCATATCCATCATCTCATCATCATCATCACATCCATCATCAATCATCAATCACATCATCATCATCATCACATCAATCATCATCATCATCATCATCATCATCATCATCATCATCACTCATCCATCATCACATCATCATCCATCATCATCATCATCATCTATCTTCATCATCATCATCAACATCATCCATCATCATCATCATACATCATCATCATCATTCATATCATCATCATCACATCATCATCATCATCATCAATCATCATCAACGATCATCATCATCATCATCATCATCATCATCATCATCATCATCATCAATCATCATCATCATCATCAATCATCATCATCATCATCAATCATCATTCTCCATCAATCACATCAATCAATCATCATCATCACATCATCAATTCATCACATCATCATCATCATCATCATCATCAATCATCATCAATCATCATCCATCATCATCATCAATCAATCAATCATCATCATCATTAATCATCATCATATCATCAATCATCATCAAATCATCGATCTCATCATCAATCATCATCAATCATCATCGAATCATCAATCATCATCAATCATCATCATCCATCATCATCATCTCTCAATCATCAATCATCATCATCATCATCATCAATCAATTCATCATCATCATCATCATTCATCAATCATCAATCATCATCAATCATCCATCACATCATCATCATCATCAATCATCTTCATCATCATCCATCATATCATCATCATCATCATCATCATCATTCATCATCAATCATCATCCATCATCATCATATCATTCATCATCAATCATCATCATCATCTCATCATCATTCTCATCATCATCATCAATCACATCATCAAATCATCATCATCATCAATCATCATCATCATCATCATCAACATCAATCATCTCATCTCATCAGTCATCATCATCATCATCATCATCATCATCATCATCATCATCATCATCATCATCATCATCATCATCATCATTCATCAATCATCATCAATCCCATCATCAGTCATCTCATTCAATCATCCATCATCATCATCAATCAATCCAATCACATCCATCATCATCATGCATCAATCATCATCATCATCATCATTCATCATCATCATCAATCATCATCACATCATCATCACATCATCATCATCTCATCATCATCAATCACAATCATCATCATCATCATCATCATCATCATCATACAATCATCATCATCATCACATCATCATCATCATCAACATCATCCAATCATCATCAATCATCATCATCAATCATCATCAATCATCATCATCATCATCATCATCATCATTCAATCATCATCATCATCAATCATCATCATCATCAATCAATCCATCATTCACCATCATCATCATTCAGCACAAGCATCAGCAGGCCACATCCTTCCTCCATTCCATGGCCTCAATAGGCCTAATGTTAAAATCCGAAAATGTTGGGGACATGTCACCCCGTCCCCCTGCTGGCGGAGCCCATGCAGGGTTGTACCCCCAGGGCGGCCTCCTCTCAGCCCGTGGTGTCAGTGGTGACAGCCGGCGGTGCAGGGCGGCGGGGAGGCCGCTGTCAACCGCGATAGGAGGGCCACATACAGACAGACAGACAGACAGACAGACAGACAGACAGACAGACAGAGGCTACTCCGGTGTCGAGTCCGGGGCGCTGTGAGAGGGACACTTCTGGGAGCAGCACCAGCTGGCGGCGGCGGCGGCGACGGCGGTTACGCCTTAGCGGACGGAGGCGTGGTTTGTGGAAAATAGCAAACTTTAAACGACACCTTGGCAGCTCGCTCCTGATTGCAGCGACACTGACAAGTGACAACTCACTCCCGAAAGAATTGTGCATACCATCAACCTAAAATGTCAAAAGTTTTTTGTCGGATATTGAGACATTTTTTACATTTAACCCTCGCCCGGGTAAGGGAGTGGATGTCACATTCCCCCTCGTTTTTCAGGAATAACTCGAGTTATCAACCGATTACGATGAAACTTTCAGTACCCTACTTTTGAGCAGTTTGACAAATACTATGACATTTTTAAATTCTAGCATCAATGATCCGTGACCTTTGACCTGTTTTTCAAAGTCATGTCAGTCGCAAATGAAGTCCCGTAGTACCAATCCTTGTAACTTCCTTAGTAGCACATAACGTTAACACAAGGTCGTGACAACGTTCATACGACGTAATTACGTCGTGAAAGTCACGACGTCGTAACAGAGCTGTGCGCTACTAGGGATGTGCAGTTTCCAAGTGTTTGTTGTTCAGACGCATATGCGCAGGTGTTTCCAGGACAGTTGTGGTTTCCACTGAGATTGTGACTTCGATTTACATTTTCAGATGTCAACCGATGTCATTCACTTCTAATGACCTCAGATCAATTGTTTTGCTTCCGACAGTTTCGACATTTTGTGACACTGATTTCAAATATGGGATCCATTTTACATAACTATATGCTCCACTGGGGTCCTGCGCTTCCACAAGTAAACCCAGGTCACTGACCTCAGATGACCTGACATGACCTTTTTTAAAAATTGGCAGTTAATAGGACATTTTGTGACGCTAATTTCAGTTGGCACCCATTAAGCATTACATTATATGTCCATTCGGGATTTAAATCCGATTAAGCCGACCGCACACTAGGCCATTCGGCCGCGATATCGCCGCGATTCTTTCGCGGACACATCAAAGGGATTGGACCACTCCTCAAAATTTTGTCATGGGTGTCGTACCGCAGCTCCTGTTTTAGTTGATTTGCATTAGGAAACGCGATTTGTTTGGCGGTGTTTGTGTTTTGGCTGTGTCGCTGGTGGAGTCGCAGCAATATCACAACCGAATGGCGCAGTGTGCGGCCGGCTTCAGTGTTCAATCTTTACATATTCACGATTTAATAACATCCGAGTCATTGACATGATCTCAGGGGTCACGTAACGACCCAGGACCTTGAACTCGGGTATCAGCAGCTTCCTCTCGTCACAAGCAACCCGCTCGTGTTTTAATCAACGCTCTAGCTCAACTAGAGGCGAAACCCCAGGGGGTCGCACCCCCTACCCGGTCACGTAGGTGTTATGCCCTACCCGGGCGGGGCTTGCATCATACGGCTGCGTTTCTCGGGGCGTTGAAGGACATGACGGAGACTGCTGACGAAGAAGACGACACCTTGTATAAACGGTCAGTCGACACAGGAGACGGATGGCGGCGCGTGACATGTCCAGTCCGCGCGCCGATCACAAACTATATGTTTGTTTATGATGATGATTTGGGCTTAGGGGCGTCTTGTTTAGCCCGGTACGGACGACAATTGGGCAATTCGGCGCGAGACGGTACAGAAATATACGACCGCCGGTGAACTGAGTGTCAGTGACGATCAGTATGAAATGAGCCTCGCTATTTCAAAAATGTCGCAGCGAGTTACAAACATAAATCTAGATCCATCATCCTCACCGAGTGGTGACAAATCGAATGCTTGAGATCCCCGTACTTATTAGCCAATAACTAACGCTATCTTTCGTTAACTCCCGTAACGTTCTCTACATACTCTGCATCATCGTGTTGGCTGTTAATCGGCCGCCCGCCTCTCTCCTCTCGTCCTTTTCCGGTTTACAGACGCGGAAACAGAGACGGGCGACGTGGAAAGGGGGGAAAAATATCTGCGTCGGGTCTCCAGGAGCGTGCGACGCGTCGTCCGACGCACTTAGCTCACATCCACAGACTGCGAGGCAGGCAGGCGCCACGCATGCGCGGGCCGCGGGTGACGTCATGCTTCGCACAGGCCTGCCGGTGACGTCATGCTTCGCAGGCATGTATGCGTTACCGTTAACGGCCATATAACATGGACGTAAAGTTCTATATATTCGCCGATCGAATACTACGACCTGTCGGCTATCGTTTGAGCCAAGAACTCATTTCAGAGGTACCTACGTCTTTAACAAAAAAGTACCGTGATAAGAACACTAATTCTGAAGAGAGCAGCACCAGGCAGCGTAAACCCTCCAGGGTCCACTGATGTCATACCAGTCATACCTATCTCACTGGTCATGCCTTACTGCCACAACATCCTCACTAATGACAAACAGTGAGAATAATGGTAATGTTGGCTGACGTCAGGTGGAGCCAGGCCGTCGGAGGCGTGATCATTATGAGCTGACCTTTCAGGACCGCGCTGCGACCCTGACTGACGACCGGTGCTGGGGAACTGACGCGACACCCCGGGTCGGGGAAGACGTGCTACCTGGGCCCGCGGATAGCCTCTGCTACCTGGGAGGGGAGGGGAGCTACACTGCAGACCACGCCCTTTTGGCATCGATCAATCATCCTCCCTGTCCTGTCTGCCATCCAGTCCCGTCCCCGTATCAGTCTGTGTTTATTTGCTCCGTCTGGGCGGCTGGCCGGAATGTTGCATCTTCCCAGCGGCGGAGGGGGCCGGCTCGGCTCCACTCCAGCCGCGTGTCCAGGGGGTGTAACCGGCATCTCCCTCACCCCCTGTCCCTGTCAGACGGGAAGGGGCGCGTCACTGTCAGGAATGCAGCGATGCCCGCGGTCTCCTGGGCAGACTCAGAGTGAGGATCTAACGCAATCTCCCCGAGACTCGGGCTCCATAAACAGATGGATTGCGTCACACAGCTGTGCGGAGTCAGAGTGTGGCTGGAGTCTCTGCGGACGGCGGGTGACATCGGGAGACGTCTCTGCCAGAGATATCCGCATTCTAGAGTGGCGCAAATAGATAAAACTCCCGAAATAACATGCTCACTGACAGGCAGCACGTCAGGTGGCCGATCGAGGCAATTTGTAGATCTGACATGCCGAGCCCCGGTCGATTGTTAACGTCCCACCTATGTCCAGTGGCAAGGAGGGACGCACTGGGGATAACGACAATGTCAGCCGAGGGCACTACGCAGAATATTCTGAGAACAGGAATGTGCTCCATTGTGGTTTGAAGCTCTGCAATCACTGGAAAACAGGAAATCGATAACGAACGTATCCTTAGTAAGAGCTAAAAACCCAAACTACTAGAACTGATATCGATGCACGGAAAGTCCATGTTTTGTTCGGCAACAGTCATTTTTGTATAGTCCGCAAACCATTGCGGACGATCATACCTAAAGCAGGGTCTAAGCACGGATTATTGTAAATTTGAGTACCTAAGCACGGATTAATTACCAAAACCCATGACCTAAGGAACTAAAAAAGATCATCCATTTCCATCTCGTGGCGTATAGAATCTGTCCAATCCTCACAAAGTAGCTTCTACAACGGAAATACTAATTCATAAATACCCTTTGCATATTTTTCAGAGCCACATTCAACCCGCGGTGGTACCTGCACGCGGGCGCTGAACTTTTCCGCGACCTTGGCTGGGTATGCCCATGAAGCAGCTACTGCTTCGCTCTGTGTGGTGAATCCTGTCGCAGCCGATGGGGTTACCGAAACTTACTCTGCCCACACTCGGCAGCGGATCTTGGCTTCGTGCAGTCGTCGCATTGATAAGTATGGGGACCCGGCGACTTCAGCAGGGGTGCGACGCCGGCGGAACGTGTCTTGCCGATGACCGCAAAGCAGGGTACCCTAACAGATAGTTCGCCGAATTTGGAATAAAGTCAGGCGATGGTGCTCCCTGCTGGCAGCTGACAAAATGTCAGGCACACTGAGTCAGTCTTTATCAAATGGCACACCCTTCATATTATTCACGACTTAAGCTTCCGACATGGGTAGTGTGTATCTCATGTCTTCCTTTTACGTACGGCATCAATGATTCCTTTGTTTTCTGCTGCAACTATCACTCTGGGCCCGAGTCACCGACCCACATGTGATGAGGAAGGAGCGGTCCGACAGACGTCCTACCAGCAGCCTTCTCTCACCATAGCCGGCAAGGCCGCCTCTGCAGGGCTCACCGAACACGGGAGCGCTGGACCGACAGACGCGGCAGACGGACCGAGGGCGGGCCGTGACGCAGACCCCGCCTGACGCCCGTCACTGACTCAGCCGGCATCAGTCACGTCCGTCACCGACTCAGCCAGACAGACGCCATCCAGTCAGACGGCATCGCCAGACAGACGCCGCCAGACAGACGCCGCCAGACAGACGCCGTCGACAGACCCGTCAGTACAGAGCCACCTAGTTCAGACGCCACCAGTCGGACGCACAGACAGACGTGCAGCAGACAGACGCCATCCAGTACAGACGCCGCCAGACAGACGTCCGTAACAGACGCCGTCAGCACGACGCCGTCAAGACAGACGTCCACAGTCAACCACAGTCTAGACGCCGTCAGACAGACCGTCAGACAGACGCCGTAGACGAGACGCCACAGACAGACCTGCCAGACGACGCTGCCAGACAGACGCTACTCAGACGGCGAAGACAGAACCACAGACGACGCCGTCAGACAGACGCACATAACGACGGCCCCAGACAGACGCCCACCAGACAGACGCCAGCAGACAGTACGCCGCCAGACGACGCGCCAACAGGCGCTTACCAGTCAGAACGCGACGACAGACGCCGTCAGAACGACGCACCAGACAGCGCGTCAGACAGACGCACCAGACAGACGACACAGTACGACGCCACCAACAGACGCCAAGAAGACGCCGCCAGACAGACCGCCGAGACAGAGCACAGAACAGACGCGCCAGACAGAGCCACCATAAGACACGTAGACAGACCCGTCAGTCGACGCCGTCAGTCAGACGCGTCAGTCAGACGCGATGCCGTAGATATGGAACACGGCGCTCACCGACTGACCGACCGGCTACACCCGTCTAAAACACAGCTCCATACAGACGACACAAGAGACTGGCCGTGGCAGGAGAAGCCCTGAAAGAATGGACTTACTTCCTCGCTGGGACAGAAGCTGGAGTTCAGTTTCGACTTGATCTTTGTGTCGACATCCTTGAAGAAGGTGGTGAGCTTGTCCATGTCTGCGCGGCGTGGGTCGGTCGGGCCGGGTCGGTCGGGGTCTGGGGTGACACTGCCACTGCACCTCAGGCCGGGCGACACAGGTGGGACCGGGCACGGTACGGGCTCCGGGGACAGGCTGTCGGACCAGACGCGCCAGTTGTGGCCACTCTGGACCAGGTCGGCCGGCCGGCCAACACCACCTGTGTAATGACCGCTACTTGACAGGCCGGCGGTGTCGTCAACGGGTCTCACCGGGCCACACCGGGCCTCACCGGGCCTCACAGGGTCTCACCGGACCTCACCGGGCCTCACCGGGCCTCACCGGGCCTCACCGGGACCTCAACGGGCCTCGCCGGGCCTCGCGGGCCTCGCCGGGGCCTCAACCCGGCCCTCGCCGGGCCTCGCCGGGCCTCGCCGGGCCCTCGCCCGGGCCTGCCGGGCCTCGCCGGGCCTGCCGGGCCTCGCCGGGCCTGCGCCGGGCCTCGCCCGGGCCCTCGCGGGCCTCGCGGGCCCCTCCCGGGCCTCGCCGGCCTCACCGGGTCTCGCACCGGGCTCACCGGGCCTCACCGGCTACCTAGGCCATACCAGGCCTCACCGGCCTCACCGGCCTCACCGGGCCTCAAACCGGGCCTGCACCGGGCTCACCGGGCCTCACCGGGCCTCACCGGGCCTCACCGGGCCTCACCGGGCCTCACCGGGCCTCACCGACTCTGCGACTTCACACAGCACTATCAGTCCAGTCTAGAGATTCAGTTTGGCTCTGCCAATCTGGCCCAGCGATTGGAGATTCAGCACTGCCGATCAGTCCGGCTCGAAGAGAACTCCCTCAGTCCTCAGCACTAGGCATCATGGCTGTCGATTGCCGCCTGTTGGGCAAAACAGTTTCGCATTTTCGTATGCAGGAGACACGACAGGGTTTCCCCTAGCGTGCATCACTGGCCTGCAATCACATCTCTAGTTTGTTAATGATACCAATAACAAACAAATGATACCATTAACAAACCAGATCAGCCTGTCGCTGAGGTCTGTTCCATCGGGGACTGCCCTGTGCAGTCACCGTACCCATGTCATGTCTGCTGCTGGCAGGGCGCCAGGTCGGGGTTTCCCCGGCAGGTGCTCTGATAGATCTGCCCTGTCGGCACGCCAGTCCACTGCTCATCAGCAACCACAGCCACCGGTCCTAACAAGTCGTCCAACACACCAATACCGACTGGACCACTAGCACAGACTACACACACACTATAATCAAGACCCGCGCTCCCGGCCGCGACCCGGGCAGGCAAGCCACCAGTCGTACGGACAAACGGCTCCAGCAGACAATCCCATCGGATGGGCGAACGGACAGGCTTCTGCACCGGCAGAAACGAGAGGAGCAGAAGAGAGCGGCAGAACGAGAGCGGCAGAACGAGAGCGGCAGAACGAGAGCGGCAGAACGGGAGCGGCAGAACGAGAGCGGCAGAACGAGAGCGGCAGAACGAGAGCGGCAGAACGGCAGCGGCAGAACGGGAGCGGCAGAACGAGAGCGGCAGAACGGGAGCGGCAGAACGGCAACGGCGGCGGCGGCAACGGCAACGGCAACGGCAACGGCAACGGCAGCGGACGGTCGGATGAGAGGGGGGTCAGGTGTCCTAATGTCATGACGTAGTGTCATTCTGTGGTGACATCAAAGACGCTGGACAGAAAGAGAGCAGAGCATGCGGACAAGACCACAGGCTGCCAGACAGGACACTGATGTCAGGTGTCGGATATAATTACACGAGAACCGCAAATTGTATGTATGTGGGTCCCAGGGCGCAGGGCCTCAAACTCAAAAGATTTTCAGAACGCGATGTCCTAACCCAGCGACTGTTGTTAACTGGTAAACTCACGACTCGAACTACCGGCCGATCATCAGACAGATCAGGCGTCAAACCATTCTTGGGTCTCAATCACTTTCGTCTTGATCTGGTCTTAGTCTTAGGTGCATTACAGCTCCCTAAGAATAGCGCAGTAATTTCAGCCCGGGGAAAAGCCGCTGGCCACGTGGCCGCTTGTTGATACGAGTGGTGAGTGGTGACCTGTACTGGTGAGTGCTGGTGAGTGCTGGTGAGCGTTTCTCACCCCTGCTGACACCAGCTCCGACGCCCGGCCAACCTCAGCAGACACCTGCGGACAGCCCTGGGAGAGATTCTCAGACCGGAGGTGGCGTGGTAGTTCCCGGCTCTGTGGAGCCGGGAACTACCTCCGCCTCCCCCGGGGTGGCTCTGCGGAGCCGCCCTCCGCCTCCCCCGGGGTGGCTCTGTGGAGCCGCCCTCCGCCTCCCCCGGGGTAGCTCGGCTCGATGATCTCAACTCAGTAAGCAATACCGAGTCTCTGACGTCACAGTGTAATGAGTAATGACATACCTACGTGGCTTTCAAGAAGTGAGGCAATATAAATAATACGCTTTACGAAGATGACAAGCGTTCGTTTATCTAAATAAATCATTTTAATCGAAGGGTAGGTATATTTTACAGAGGCAATTTCAACAATTCAACTTCTGTTCAGACTTGTATACGATTCATTATTTTTCGAACGATTCAATCACGACTCAAAATATAAGTTAGTTGATTCAATCACGACTCAATCAGACATTCAAAGTTTTGCATTCGATTCAATCAAAGACTTTGAACCGGCGCTTTCGACTCAATCGATTCAAATAGACTTTGAGCCATGACCAGTCCCGACTCAATCATTTTGAATCATATAACGACTCAATCCCAACTTAAACTATTAATACATTTGCAACTTAGAACTGAGAAGTGATTTAATATTGATCTGCATCGGTATTCATATGTTGACATTTTTGATGGATATTACCACTTTGTAAAAAACTTTGAAGTTTTGAAGGCTGCTTTTGAACTTCAAATGTGTGTTGATTGAGTCGCGAACCCGACTCATTCAGCTCTCTAAATATTTGTCGTCGACTCAATCATGGCTTCTACATGAGCTCATCGATTCAATCACGACTTCAAAGCAAAGTCCTAAAAAATGTGGGGGGATAATTCTTTGTCAACCTATTTTTAAGGACATTTGTGGTAAAATTACCTTCTTATCTGGTATTTT
>VOPJ01003727.1:0-26051 GCA_014673585.1 Semibalanus balanoides
GGGAGCTCTCCTGTATGCCGAAGCTTCGCGCTTCGACCGCTAGGTGGCCGCCATGGTCTCCTACATAAAAGGCGCTGACAGAGAGTGGCCAATGCAGGGTATTTCTCATCCATGGGTTGACTGCCACGCATGTCCCATCCCGTCCCATTCCATCTCAGGCCAAACGGCACGGTAGCTGAACCCCGTCCACAATGTTACACATTTACACGAGAGCTGACCACAGCTCTGCTCTGTCAGTGTGGGATGAACTCACGCGGGGTACGTTTCCGCCAGCTTCGTACAGCCGCGGGAACAGCAGGCGACAGTCGGCAGCTCCGAGACCGGTCTCAGGTGACACTTGTTACGCTTCTCACTCGCCTTCTGGACCCGGTTCTGTCTGAAATGTCCGAATCGGTCAGCTGAATTTAGGTGTAGAGCCAGACAGGCCGGCAAACCCCATTGTCAATACAGCCGAAAAATAGAAGTCATTCCACTTCTGACACTAATGTGAGAGGATGTCCAATAGAGCTGTGGTTTGTGGTGTGATAATGCGCAGCATAAATCACGACACAAACTGAATACAACTGACAAACACATCATCAACACCGCGTTTCATATTATCTGATTTACTTTCCTCGGAAAACATTTAATGATGTACTAACAATATTGTAAAATGTATCACAGGACGAATCATGTATTCATATTCCACGCACAAATCAACAGATATAACGCGAATCCAGCCCCTCACGTTATCCTCGGCCATATCGTATTCCGTCTCCCGTTCCCGTCCCGTCCCCATCCCATCCTGTTCCATTTCATCCCGTTCCGTTCCGCCCCGTCCCGCTCCGTCCCGCTCCGTCCCGCTCCGTCCCGCTCCGTCCCGTTCCGTCCCGTTCCGTCCCGTTCCGTCCCGTTCCGTCCCGTTCCGTTCCGTCCCGTTCCGTCCCGTTCCGGTCCCGTTCGTCCCGTTCGTCCCGTTCGTCCCGTCCGCCGTTCCGTCCCGTCCGTCCCGTCCGTCCCGTCCGTCCCGTCCGTCCCGTCCGTTCCGAACCTTTCCGTCCCGTTCGTTCCGGTCCGTTCCGTCTTCCGTTCCGTTCCGTCCCGTTCCGTCCGTCCCGTTCCGTCCCGTTCCGTCCGTCCGTCTCGTTCGTTCCGTTTCGTTCCCGTTCCGTTTCGTCCCGTTCCGTCCCCGCCCGATCCGTTCCGTCCGCGTCCCGTTTCCGTTCCGTCCCGTTCCGTCCCGTTCCGTCCGTTCGTTTCCCGTCCCCGTTCCGTTCCGTCCCGATTCCGTCCAATCCGTTCCGTTTGTTCCATCCGTTTCCGTCCTCCGTTCCCGTCCCGTCCCATCCCGTTCCGTCCCATCACCGTTCCGTCCCGTTCCGTTCCGTCCCGTTCCGTCCCGTTTCCCGTCCGCGTTCCGTCCCGTCCCGTTCCGCTCCCGTATCCGTCCCGTTCCGTTCCGTCCCGTTCCGTCGCCGTTCCGTCCCGTTCCGTCGACGTATCCGTCGATTCGCGTCCCGTTCCGTCCAGCGTTCCGTCCCGTTCCTTCCGTCCGTTTCCGTCCCGTCCGTTCCGTCCGTTCCGATCCCGTTCCGTCCCGTTCCGTCCCGTTCCGTCCCGTTCCGTCACCGTTTCCGTCTCGTTCGTCCCGGTTCCGTCCCGGTTCCGTCCCATCCCAATCCCGGTCCGTCCCATCCCGTTCCGTCCCATCCATCCCGTTCGTCCCGTCCAATCCCGTTCCGTCCCATCCCGGTTCACGTCCCATCACCTGTTCCGTTCCGTTCCGTCCCGTTCCGTTCCGTCCCGTTCCGTTCCGTTCCGTCCCGTTCCGTCCCGTCCCATCCCGTTCCGTTCCGTCCCATCCCGTGCCGTGCGGTGCCGTGTCATGCCGTGCCGTGTCGTGCCGTGTCATGCCGTGCCGTGCGGTGCCGTGCGGTGCCGTGCGGTGTCATGCGGTGCCGTGCCGTTCCGTCCCAATGCCGTGCCATGCCGTGCCGTGCCGTGTCGTGTCGTGCCGTGTCATGCCGTGCCGTGTCGTGCCGTGCCGCACCTGTCGGGGTCCGTGTGTAGCCGGCGGTGCAGGAAACAGTTGGAGTAGAGGAGGACACGCTGCGTGGCCGCCTCACAGAGAGACAGCTGCTGCTTCAGTCGGGCACGCTCCTGCAGCACCAGACGCTCGAACGACGGGTGACGTCGGTGGCCGCCGCCCAGACCGGGCCGCTGTCGCCGCGGCCCAGACTGAACCACGCCCGACACCTGGCGGACACCAGGCGAGTTACAAGTTAGAGAAGCCGCCGCCCAAACCCGGTACGACGCCAAAACGAAGCAACTGCGGTGAAATAAAATAAGCCTTATTGCACATAAAAAATAAAACGAGTGTATCAAATGACCAGCTCAAATGTGAAATGATTTGGGAGAAGATAACCAATACAAATAGGTGTTTCCGACCCGTGAGATACTCCTTAGTTATTGACTGCTCTGGTCAAACTCAGCTCAGTAGCGTCACATTATGGTGTAAGATATGTCATATTTCTTATCATACGTACCATCATTTTTCATAGTACTTGTTAAGTAACTTAAGCAATCTAACACACTGGCCAATAATATTAACGCATGTGTAATTTACGTGCGGCCATGCTTTGCACACGATCAGCATCGTTAGTGGCACAGTGACTCGGACTCACCTCATACTGCTCGGACTCGGAGGCAGCACAGTTATTACTCGGACTCACCTCATCTACCGAATCCAGGTACTTGAGTTTCTT
This sequence comes from Semibalanus balanoides, assembly GCA_014673585.1. Taxonomy (NCBI): domain Eukaryota; kingdom Metazoa; phylum Arthropoda; class Thecostraca; order Balanomorpha; family Balanidae; genus Semibalanus; species Semibalanus balanoides. The sequence goes on from VOPJ01003727.1 coordinate 2,745, forward strand.
CAGCTGTGCAGCCTTCTTCCTTAGATCGAGAAGCATTCTGGCTCGCTCCAGACAGGCCGGCAAACCTTGCGGTTCCTCGCCTGAAAAGGCGGCATAACACATGCTGCTCGCTCATTGTTCACAGTGAATTGACGAGAACCTAGACCACGCCAACAACAGCATCGACAATCGTACGGAACAACGTCCTGCGCCTGCACTAAACAACGAGTTCTCTCATCTGACCTAAATCAGCTCAGTGGAGTTGAATATTCTACTTATGTATCATCTTTCATGCTATAGCGTTACAATGTGGAGATAAAAGTATCCTAACGGAGGACAAAATATGTTCGACTCTGATGTGACGCCTTGCCCCATGCCGTCCGTCGAGTACTCGCAGTGCCGTCCCGGCGCCGTCCCGCCCTACCCGCTCAACGTCCCACAAGTTAAGCCTCCCGTCATAAACAGTAGCCTCACCGTCCTACACAGGTACCTCCCGTATCCGTGCCAGTAAGCCTCTCGTCGCCAACAGTAGCCTCCAACCGTCCTATACACAGTAGCCTCCCGTCCAACAGTAGCCTCCTGTCATAAACGTAGCCTGCCCGTCCTACACGTAGCCTCCAGTCCCCACAGTAGCCCCTCCCCGTCATAAACAGTAGCCTCCACCGTCTACAACAGTAGCCTCCCGTCCCCGTGCAGTAGCCTCGTCGTCCCACACAGTAGCTCCCGTCATAAACAAGTAAGGCCTCCGTCCTACACAGTAGCCCCCGGTCCACGTGCAGTAGCCCTCAATCCCAACACAGTAGCCTCCCGTAAATAAAACAAGTAGCCCTCCACGTCCACACAGTCAGCCTCCCGCCCGTGCCAAGTAGCCCATCTCGTCACACAGTTAGCCTCCCGTCCTACACAGTAGCCTCTCCGTCCACACAGTAGCCTTCCTGTCATAAACAGTAGCCTCCCGTTCCTACACAGTAGCCTCCCCGTCCCACATCAAACAGTAGCCTCCCGTCATAAACAGTAGACTCCCGTCCTAAACACAGTAGCCTCCGTCCCGTGCAGTAGCCTCTCGTCCACACAGTAAGAGCTTCTCCGTCATACAGTAGCCTCCCCGTCCACACACCGTAGCCTCCCCGTCCCGTGCAGTAGCCTCTCATCCCACACAGTAGCCCTCCGTCATAAAACAGTAGCCATCCCGTCCTACACAGAGCCTCTCCGTCCCGTGCAGTACCTCTCCGTCCCACACAGTAGCCTCCCGTCGACAAAGTAGCCTCCCGTCCCCAAATTTAGCTCTTCCCGTCCACACAGTGCCTCCCCGTCGCACCAGTCGCCTCCCATCCCACGTAGGCTCCCGTCCCACACAGTAGCCTCCGTCCATAAACAGTAGCCTCCGTCCTACAAACAGTAGCCCTCTCCCTTCCCGTGCAGTAAGCCTCTCGTCCACACAGTAGCTTCCGTCCTACACAGTTAGCCTCCCGTCCCACAAAGTTAGCTGCCGCCACACACAGTAGCCTCCGTCCCAATCAGTAGCCTCCCATCCCACACAGTAGCTCCCGTCCACACCGATGTAGCCTCCCGTTATAAACAGTAGCCTCCCGTCCTACAGCACAGTAGCCTCCGTCCCGTTGGCAGTAAGCCTCTCGTACCCACACAGTAGCCTCCGTCCTAACACAGGTAGCCTCCCGTCCCACAACAGTAGTCCTCACCACCGTCAATAAACAGTAGCCTCCCGTCATAAACTAAGCCCTCCGTCCACACAGTAGCCTCCCGTCCGTGGCATTTTAGCTCACCGTCCGGCAGTAGCCTCCGCCAACACAGTAGGCATCCCTCCCACACAGTAAGCCTCCCGTCCTACACAGTAGCCTCCCGTCCCACCACAGTAGCCTCCCGTCCAACATAGCCTATCACCCACAAAGTAGCCTCCCGTCCCACACAGTAGCCTCCCATCCCACACAGTAGCCTCCCGTCCCACACAGTAGCCTCCCGTCCCAACAGTACCTCTTTTCGTACCCACGAGCGAGCTCCAGTCACCTCGATCAGCACTCCCGTTCCCATACAGTAGCCTCCCGTCCCACAAACAGTAGCCTCCCGTCGCCACACAGTAGCCTCACCGTCCCACACAGTAGCCTCTTCGTCCACACAGGACCTCCAGTCCCCACAGTAGCTCTGTCACGGCCTCAGTAGCCTCACCTCACACAGTAGCCTCCCGTCCACACACAGTAGCTCCGTCCCGCGCAGTAGCCTCCCAGTTCCACACAGTAGCCTCCGTCTACACAGTAGCCTTACGTCCACACAGTAGCCTCAAGTCGCCACACAGAAGGCTCCCGTCCACACAAGTAGCCTCCCGTCCTAACATCAGTAGCCTCCCTCCTACACAGTAGCCTCTACTCCCCCCAAGTAGCCTCCCGTCCGAGCGCAGTTAGCCCCCGTCCCACACAGTAGCCCTCCGTCCCACACAGTAGCCTCCGTCCCCACAGGAGCCTCGCCGTCCGCGCAGTAGCCTCCGTCCCATAACAGTAGCCTCCCGTCCGCGCACAGTATCTTCCCATCCCACACAGTAGCGACTCCCGTCCCACACAAGTAAGCTCCGTCCCCACACGTAGCCTCCGTCTTCCCACACAGTAGGCCTCCCATCCCACACAAGTAGCCTCCCGTCTTAAACACAGTGCCTCCACATAGGGACCGCGCAGTAAAGCCTCCCCGTCCACAACCAGTAGCCTCCCGTCCCAACACAGTAAGCTCACCGTCTTCCAATGACATATCGCTGGATGCAGGCGCAGGGCTGTCGTCGTATGACGGGACAGTAGAGCTGGCCGGCCTGCGGGTCGTCCAGATGGTGCCGCAGTAGTGACGAGAACTGCTCAATCTCGTCCTGGGGCCGACCCCGCCGCCGCTGCTGCTGCTGCTGCGAGCCGGCCCGGGGCTGGCGGCAGGGCAGACCGACAACGGTCACACGGGGCACACATAGAACGTCCTGATACCACCTAACACGCGGCAATAACGTGTCCCCCGGACTGAGACACGGGACACATCTTCACAGGGGATCACACGAGTCTGCCGCAAATCACAAGGTGGCACAGGGTTAAAGGGAGCGTGCCTACTCACATTGGTCATGTGGAGTTGCTGACACTGGTCTGTAGAACATTTTGTTCTGAATTTAGCCATGTACTTCATTTCTCCAGATTCACTATAGTTGCTGAGATACTCCGAATTCGCCCAGATCATTCCGGCGGAACAAAATTAGCAATATTCGCCAGAGAGCTTTCGCTACTAAAATCATGGTCTTAGATTGACAACGCTAGCAAATATTGGGTTTGCGCTGGCCAATAGAAAACAACTCGTGAGTACTGATAGCAGCTAACCCGAACAGAGGCCTCGATAATGATAAACAAACCCAACCATACATTCGTATGAGTTTGCTAATTTATTGTCTTTGGTGCGCCATTGTATGTAAAATCTTCGTTACTCTGTTTATAGTGGTGATCGTTCATGAGTTTTGAAACAACACAAATGCAAAACAGAATATAAGTAAAAATTCAACTTAACCCGCGCGTTACTTGGGTATATTTAATAACGCGAGTTACTGGGGGGGGGGGGCTTTTTATAGCTCCACCCTCTGATCTCCGGAACAACTAGACCGATTTGAAAAATGTAAACGGCCTTCCATAGCCCTGTCACATTTGTCGAGGAAATCTTATTTTTGTTGACCTCGGGGTCACCGATGACGTCACAGGTCACAGCAAATAAAAAATGTTTGACCGTGTCATCAAAGTCCGGTTAATGGAAATGTCGCACAAAAATGCGATATTAAACGCTTAATAAGTTAATAAATCGGCATGATTCGTGCATCCAACACTTCTGATTACCATTCTAAGCTGTTTTACACCTTGGGTCAGGTCAAGGTCATTCGAGGTCACATAGGTTTTCCCAAGGTGCAGATATTCCCTCATTAAGAGTTGTAACACATGTTCATGTTTTTTTACGACAAAAACGTGAAAAATGACTTTAGAACATTGTTTTGCCCATGCAAATAGAAGTAAAAAGCAAAAAACGGAAATGCAAATTTGTATGCATAGTTATACTGTAGAGGTGGTCGAAATTTGGCTCTGAAAGATTGTAACTTGTAAGTCAGTCATTTTTAAAGATATCGACTTTCAAACTTGCTACACATATTCATTAGACTATTCTCAAACATATATACATATATATATATAATATATATATATATATATATATATATATTCCGTTTTTTGGAAAATTTGATTTAAAAAAATGTCTTTAAATTTCTTTAAAAAAAATGAATTTCAGAAAATTTTGAAAGTCCGAGATAGCAGTTTGATAGCTAAGTTTATTATCTTTTCATTTGGTAGATATAAATTTAGTTTATCTTTAAAACTGTACTTGTGACAGCGTTTCCCGCAAAACCTTATTTTCAACTAAAAACGCAGAACATGACGCCACTCTGACGTCATTACTGGTTGCCCCATCAAAGCCTAATCTTTTTTTCTTTTGGCATCATGTGCCAAATTGATGTGTGATAAGGTACTGAAAGTTTGGTGACGATATCGCTGTTCGTTTAGGATATATTGCAAAATAATGGGAGGGGGAGCTATAAATACCCCCCCCCCAGTAACTCGCGGGTTAAGGGGCTCCAGACGTGAATTTTAATGTAACCAATGATCAAACCAATATCTTCTTACCGTAATAAAAATATATTTGACATTTCAAAAGAGTAGGCACAGTCCCTTTAAGCGGAGTAACAAGAGTTCGTAAGTTGGCACGGAATGACGTGGATCATCAGATCCACGCCGGCTAAACCCAGACGGCCGCCAGACACCACATCTCAAAAGGACGACTCAAACAAACACTTCATTCTGGTGTCAAAATGTTTCAAATGAATCGTTTTACCGGCCTACCAAAATTGATTGATGTCACTGAAGCAGATCGGAAGTTATTGAGAATGAATCGATGGACGAACGACTTCTTTGTGGCATCCAGCCATGCTATTAATGCACTTTTACAAGGTTTTAGTTTTTCGTTTTTTTTTAGGAGAACCAAATTCGATGCACCAAGTCTCTTTTTAAGGTCCATGGAACAGGTTCTGAGAGTCTTTTTCTGCATTTTTGAGAAAAAAATAGTACACCCCTACCAATGGCGTTGCAAGGTAAGAATGACTTTAAAGGGAGTGTTCTACTCTTTTGGAATGCCAAATATATTTGTATTACGGTAAAAAGCTATTAGTTTGATTATTTGTCACGAAACAATTCACGTCTGGAGCCCCTTTAGTTGAATTTTTACTTATATTGTTTTGCATTTGTTTTGTTTCAAAACTCATAAGCGATCGCCACTATAAACAGAAGAACGAAGAAGATACCTACAATGGCGCACCAAAGACAATAAACAACCCCATACGAACAATGTAAAATAGTTACCAAGGCTCTGTTCGGCAGCTGCTATCAGTGCGCACGAGCTGTTTTCTATTGGTTAACGCTAACAATATATGCTAGCATTGTAATTTAAGGAAAATGATTCTAGTAGCGGCGAATATTAATTATTTTGATCTGCCAGCATGATCTTGGCGAATTTGGAGTATCTCAGCAACTATAGCGAATCTGGGAAATGAAGTACCTGGCTGAATTTTAAAAAAATATGTTCTACAGACTAGTGTCAACAACTCCACATGACCGATGTGAGCAGGCACAATCCCTTTAACCCTTTTACTGTCGGGCTAAACAAAAAATACGAATCTGTCGGGGGGAGGCTATTCGCCCACCTCGTATCTCAGAAATCGCTGGACTGATTCTCTCCGGGAAAGAGGCATTCGATTCCTTGGAGCAAGAACTACATTCCTATATTGATAAATACAGTGGCGTCACCACGGGGGGCAAACGGGGGAACTTGTCCTCCCCCAACCGGCGATTGGGGACCCCGGCCTGATATCGATACAGATTCGAGAGGAGTTTTTTAGGTCGAAAATAATGGGGGTAGATTGACCACGTCCAGAGCCTCGACACTGAATTTCCATTTTTCTCTCTGGAATTCCAACGAATCTCTTACAAATTGCTTACCAGCTGCAGTCCCGATCCTGGTGAATCCTTCGATATTTATAAACTGATACTATGATCTCAGGAGATCTAGGGATAAAGCTTCTTATTACTGGATCCAGTTTTTGGGATCCTCACATATGTCTTGGTATATTCATGGGCTCGCCACCGGGGGGGGGGGGGGGAGGCATATCCCTCAAACTTTCGACGTTGTGGGGACATGGGTGTCTTTGGTCCCCCCCTGCCCCCCCATTTGAGCACTCTACACTGCCCTCAAATGCCAAGCACCTCAAACTGTACACAAAGCAAGCACCTTCAACAGCAATAATACAGTTATCAAGGGAATAAAATGCAAGATTTTCGCGCCGCTCCGCGGCACAATTGCAACACATATTCAATCGTATACGGGTTGAAACAAAATCATAAATTCACACCGTTTCGCGGCATATTTATGATGTTCCTACTCTCCTATATAATTTGTCAGAATTGTCGTTTTATCACGTTTTCACACTTTTGAACGAAACAAAGCGAGGTCATAGAGGACAATGTATCCAGGGCATCAGATCCAAAATTTTCGCGCCGCTTCGCGGCGCAATTCCTTTAAGGTTTATAGGTCTTTCCTTTCCCCTCCTCTCACCGTCTCTGTCTGGCCGCGCTGTCGAAATATCTCGAGTTTCCGCTTCAGACGACAGTTGGTACAGGTGGCGGCAGTGCTGCTGGCGGTGCTGCTGGCGGTGCTGCTGGCGGTGCTGCTGGCGGTGCTGCTGGCAGTGCTGCTGGCAGTGCTGCTGGCGGTGCTGCTGGCGGCGCTGCTGGCGGCGCTGCTGGCGGTGCCGGCGTCGGTCGGACAGGCGCACTGAGGGCAGCGGCGGCGGCGGCGGCGGGGGGCGCGGCGCCTCCTCACCACCGGCTCTGGCCACACATCATAGAACACACGTCACTGGGCGGCGCTGACTCAGGCCACAGAATACAAACACCAAGCAGCGTTCACATTGGGAAATATTGCGGAAGGGCCACTCGGTAGCCGACCCAATCAGCCTTCGGGGGGCGTTTTACTGGTTAGTTTCACATATATCAGAATATTAATGATAATTACAGCACACTGGATAAAACGTGAAAAACGTGAAAACGTGAACTGACCATTCTCCTCACAGTTCAGGTCCAACTGACGCGGCTTCGGCGTTCGCCTGGGACGCTCCATTATCTGAAAAGAAAGAAAACATACCTGTAACACAACGAGCAGAGGTGACCATCGTCAGACTTCTCATGCTATAAAAATGTAAACAATCCTGACACACTAAAGCACTGTCTGTCAGTATTATCTGCATTCTGTTCTGATAGTATGGCAAAAGTGAGGTACCTTTTTATAAATTTAGTCCGAATGTTTTGATGGGATGGATTCCCGAGATGGACACACGCTAAGCTAAGCTTGTTGCGCAGGCCCTGATCCCACCATCCGATCGCACAAATTCCAGTCACCGGCAGAATTTAGAGACGAAAGTTTAACGTCCCCGAACGACTGAGGACGGTCCGCCCGGCTCGCCTAAGGAAGTGCCCGAAGATTGAACTTTAAATATATTAAATCATGGAACAACCACATCAACATAACTTTTAACTTTTCTCACAACTCAAATTTGCATGCACTTCCGACGGGTAACAAAATCTGAAGTAGCTGGTTCAGGTTGAATCGGGTCTCTAGACGATGCCACAATACTGTCAGTGTTGAAGAATAATGTCACAATAATGTCAGTGTTGAAAACGTCGAGTCCAAGATAGGCCAGTCAGCAAAACGTGGCAGGTTTTGATGAGATCTCATCAGGGCAGGGTTGGCTAAATACATCCGTTTTTTTATTTAATAAATTTAGTCCGAATGTTTTGTATGGATGGCTTTCCGAGGTCAGGACCCGCGCTAAGCAGAGCTTGTTGCCTGGTCCTGACCTCACCACCCGATCGACGCAATTCCTGTTGGCCGGCAGAATTTAGAGACGAAAGTTTTACGTGCCCGACATACCTGGACACGGTCCAACCCGCTCGCTGACGTCACCTGGCCTTGAGTGCGACCGCTGCCACCGGCCGCAGGCCATCCCAAGTCAGGAGCAAATAGCGAGCGCCGAAGCGACTCGAACCCAGGCTGCCACTACTGAGACAGGTCAGAAGATCAGCGCTCTCCCACTGAGCTACAGGGGCGGAAATTGAGGCAGCTTTTGGAAATTTTGGGACAGCTTTCAATTTTTTGGCAGAAATTGCTGCCCGGGGCAGCAGCGCAATCATCTGAGGCAACTCATGGCAGTTAGGTATACACCAGAGCATTACTGCCTATGGAGAATAATCGATTGCATGATAGCAGCCCACATAATTAGTGAAATGTGCCACTTTTGTATCAAATGCGGCAAAGGTGTATTTGGATTTGCTGCCATATAAAGTATTTATTTGCAGTGAAAAAAAATTGTATACCATGTTGTACTAAATATTTAGTATACTTACTGTATTTACATAAGTACCATATTTATAGTTAATTGCTGACATAAATAATAGGGGAGAGTGCCCACTAGGGTGTTTCATTTTGCACTCGATGTTCGGAATCAATTGGCACCCTAGGCTCTGGTTCCTTTTTTCATGCTTGATTCGAAAATGAGTACCGGTTTTGCCGCAAATGATTTCTAAGGTGTCTCATTTTGCCTTTTTTGTTGGCATTCTCGCCCTTACGGTCATCCTAAGCGTATGGATATCAGTCCAGGAAAATGCGATGCACATGCTTAACAAAAAACCACAAGATGACTAATGACACAATGTGCTCGTAAATTATACCGAGGTCATGGTAGGTCACGACCTTGTGACCTATTTGTAAGTCATGTCCTCAGTTTCAGCTATCTCAAATCAAATAGCTTTACTTAACATGCAATAATCACATAACATAATATCACAACTTTTCAAAATTCTGCGATACAAATAAATCTAATATAATTAATTATCTAAGCCGTCATAATTTATTCTGGTTAAATTCCAAGTATATAGGCTTATATTCTTTGTTCTATTTTACATATTGCCTCTGGCGACGATAGATTCCAAACAGGTTCTCCCTGGCATTTTGGCGCACAATAAATAGCCTTTATGCGATTATTCTGTCTTGCTTTGATGTTTGATTGCCTTTCTGCGACACTGATATACAAATAAACATTATATGGAAGCACAAAAATTGTATGGCAGCAGGGTAAACCAGTTACTTTCAACCTCTCCATCATGATCTCTCAGAGACAGTTTGAGTGAGACCCGAGCGTGCGATGCTCGTCCTACTGTCCCGCCAAGTACTTGAGCCTCAAGCACGGCGATATAACCTGTATTCACCGGCTTTGCATGAATCGTTTGACCAGCTGCAATGTTCTTCTCTGCAGGTACGGCCCAGCTTAACATGTTTTAACCTTCCCGCGCGATCTCTTTCTAACGTCTTTACTTTTTTCCTCGTACAAGCTAGTCTTTCACACAAGCGTTAGATCTCATGTTTTCGGTATCCTATACACGTATGAATGATTGCGCTGTCGCCAGGATAGGATGTGTGTGCCTTGTCTGTACCAGTGCGAAGCAGTGATTCTTGGAGTTATCCTCCAAGTGCGCTCAGAGAACTTTATAAAAACGGGGTGAATTACCTATGTTGCCATGGGTAACTATAGAGCTGAGATACAAAAGATTTGAAATACTAAACTGTCGAGGAACACTCAAGAAAACGGATTTGGTTGTATTCTGCAGCAGAATATTCCCGGATATAATTATGTGATACTCATAACCCCTACCAGATTGTGACATTAAGTCACCAACTGTGATCTTCGAGTAAAGGACCAACTAGGACAATTGCTTAATCGAGGAGCACACGTGAGTGAGCACCGCTCTCACTACGGCACTCGAGACAAAGAGGGAGTCGGAATCCTCTCGTCAGTGAACCAACAATTCTATGAATCTGGGTATTAATGAGAGTTATGAGAGTACAGTCCAAACGTATGGTACTGATAAATAGTTCGTAGTGCACCCCTTATAAGGACAGAGCCAAATCGGACGACAAACGAGTGTCATTATATATATATAGAGTACCATCTCCTGAGACTCCAGATGAGTCGCGAACCCGATGGCTACGTCCTAGCAAGACTTTCTCAAATAAATCGAGTACTCCTCTGGCTTATTATGTAAGCCCGATGATATTGCAAGGAGTCAAAGAAATACAGTGTCATCTGGCAGTCTGTATCTATTCCAATTCTGGCGTCTAATCACACACATTACTGATCTCAAAACACCCATAAGTAAGCGAATAGAAGTCTTGCAATTCCACACAATCAGGATAATGTCCAGATCTTGGTGTAAATACGTCTGCCTAGCAACCCTGTTGTCCAGAGTCAGCCGTCCGTCCGAATGGGGATGAATCTAATCTAACGAGACCTGACCCAATATGCTCGTCTCGATCTCTTCCTAGTCTAGGTATTGAAACTTCTATAGCCAGTTCTCCGACTCGCAGGGCCAAATATTTCCTTAAATCGTACTTTAGGAGGTGCACATGATCACCCTTCGTCGAGCATTTCAAATAAACAAGTTCATTTCACCACAGATACAGACAAGCTCGGTTCCTCACAGAACACATGCGCACTGTGTGCAAAACAACACCTCACTGTCATGCCCTTTGCACTATTACCATATACGGTTTACTCAACAATGACAGAATAGGGACGTCATGGTCCACCTCGGGAGCACTACTCATAGCCTGCAATGATTCGAACTGACTGTACGTGTAAAGTTCTAACCCATGTTCTAACTTTTGTCTTATAACAGACCTATACTCTGGATTTTTATACCTAAGACCATGATAACTCTCCGCTGGTCGTCTACAATTACCAGGCTTCCCCCCCCTACACTCCACTGTTTGGTTAGCGCTTATGGCCCAATAACTATATCACTAGAGCACATAATAAATCTAATTCCAACAAGTGGCCGTACACAACTCGATATAAAGTATGATATATGCGGAGTGAAGATAGAATACAGAATAGAGATAGTAAGAATGAACCAATGGTGGCCTCTGATGGTTATATTATAGAGTTTGCATATAAAACCAGGGAGAGTCGATGTCGTGAGTAAGAATAGAGTACTGTGAGAAACGATATTTCCTTCTCTGCAAGACCATCGAAAGAGGTGGCCATTCAGATTACACCTTCTGCATTGAAGGCACACACACTTTTTGATTGAGGGCCAGATTGTTACCGTTTGAAGAGCATCCAACGAGGCCGTTGCTTGCATATAATTGCTCCCTGTGCTGACCGACATGCTCCTTTCCGAGAGCGCGCAAATGAAACAATTGTCATATATTGACCTGTCGCTGTCGCTAGACGCCACTGTCGCGACCAGAAAACAGAAGAGACATAATTGTAAAGCATTCCATGATCATATAAAAGACATTAACTCGAATCACCAGGTCGAGGTGGGTAATATTTACTCGCTCTGAACGAGTGAGATTGAACACACTGCGAGCTGTCGGATGACATTATATACGATGCAGCGATTGTGTGTCAGTCCATACATCTTATTATGTGCCACTTTCTCAGTTATAATAACGAGCAACTATGCCTCTTGCTAAAGATATAAGGTCAGTTTGTTTGATTCAGCGCCATATTGTCCTGTGATAAGCTTGTGGCATAATCCTAGAATATATTTATCGTTCTGATAGACTTGATACACACCGTGGAACCCTTTTAAGCAGTGGCACACGAGCAATGCACAACTTTAGACAAAGGCTAAAAATAGCAGACAATTACCTTATATAAAAACCATCTCATTTGCTCCGTCCGCAATAATAATCCAGGTACTCTCATATTCTAATGACTGGCACACGATCTATGGTCTCCACCTTATAAAAAAACGGAATACACAGAAATCTCTGTAAGTGCGGCTCTGGCTTGACTGTTCATTAACTTATGAATTTCACCAGTGAAACACCAACTCGAAGATCGCCAAATAAAGTGATAACCACCCATCTATCCGAGACGCCCTACCAAGAAACGATACAAATCGCGCGTGCGCGCTACCAAGTGGTGTCCTCCACTCTCTAGACCTTCTTATTACTTTAGATCATATCGTTCTGTATTTGGTTAGATTAGATGTTCTATTTCCACTCGTCAAAGTCCCCGTCGCTTTTAGCCCAGCAATCTTCTCCTAAAAGCCGGATGGATGTTTCTATAGTTGCGTGCTATACCAGACACACGGCCCTAGATATTTTACATTTGATGTCCGCATCTCATCAGACCATGGCGACTGACCGAGTACACCAGCTCCTGAGTCGTTCGTTGCCCGGTGGTTACCCGTCTGTTACATTATTTTCCGCATATTAGCCGGAATCTATCTGCAGGAGGCCTCGCGCACGAGGGGGGAGGAAAGAACGCTGGTGAAGGTGAGTTGTATAACTTGTTAGGTGAGAAGTGGAGACTGTTTTTAGGTGCACAGCGCTTTGGTCCATGTTGTCCCAGCTTGGGAATCGAGTAGGAGTGGAATGTCAGTTCTGTACTGTGATTCATCGACAATCGCGAGTCCGGCACTACCCGTTGTAATTACCTAGCCTACCGCCCTCAGGAAGTATCCACTCGGGATGTTTGTAAACCAAAACTCTCAATGCTCTGGGAATGCCCAGCTCCAGTGAGGATTCCAACGGGCTGGGCGCGCCCACCAGTGAGTGAGTCACCCCGCGTGTTGTAGCACCTAGCCGGGGTGTGGAGTCCTTCACTCGTGCCGCGGAAAAACCTCAACTTTTCAACGTGATATGGCTATGAAGATATATTGGTTAGGGGTCCTAAGCCAGTGAAACTCCACGATAAGGTGCACGCGTTCCACGGGCTGTAGGACGCAAGTGCACGAGAGTGCGCGTGCGAGCGAGGTTCAGCCAATCGAGTGAGGGGTAGCCCACTCTCGGCTCGGTTTATCACAAGCAATGTCAAGTGCGATTGCTTTGTGCTATGCCGAATAGCGTCGCCTCCCCGGCAAAGAACCAATACTTTCCAGAATGGATTGGTGCTACCATCTCTATATGTGCTGAGTAAGTCCACAACGTGGTATTCTTATGGTACTGGGACATTGTGGATGTACAACAGGGTGGTTGTGCCCACACGTGTGGTGTAGACCAACCAGCGAGGAGTTTTGGCTACGGATAACGCTATGTCTCGCTGGGAATCTGTGTCGACGGAGATGATCATCGATGTTGTTCTGCAAGGTCAGTGTGCTTCGAGCTGTGGTATGATTGTGTCGATGTGGCTTCAACAAGGAGGTGAGTGTCCTACGGGTCGTTAACCATGTGGGAAGAGTGTGCGGATGGTCACCGATGGTGCAAGCCACACGAAGTATCAAGGTAGGATCACATCGGAGCAAAGAGTATATAGAGCTCCAAACGAGGGGATCAGCCGCAACACGTGAGTTGCTAATGGCCGATGACGAGAGTCAATCTGTTCACTGGGTTTGAGACGCGTCCGCGCTGAGTTCACTGATGGGTGGTCACCGGAGTAACCAGTCCACTAGCGGCCACCGATAGTGAATCAGTTAGGTCACCAAAAAATGAAAAATTGTTATACACTCAAATTTTGTATTCAGTTAAAATTGAATTTGCAATGGCCTATTCCTATCGCATTTTAGTAAGTAATTTCTAGACGAAGTTTCAGATCTCCAGGACAAAACAACAAAGCCACTAGACTCGCATTTTTTCAAAAGGAGGTTAAAATATTATTTCGCTGCTGGTGGGCACCTCCCCTACATATTATTTACTTTAAAAAACATATATTCTCATAGTGGGTGAAAATGTCTCCTGATCATTCTCCTGAATATTTCTGATATGAAAAAATCAAAAATATTTCAGTTGAAAGTTTAAAAAATGATGGGTCATAAGAAGGAAATAGTGTGAAGTACCGTAGTATTTACCGTAATAATAAGCATAGAATAGTATCTAAGAAATTCATTTTGCATATCACATGACAACATGTGTGTGTATTAATGTGTTCCCTGCATTTCCCAACATGAACCTATCCTCCTACAACTTAAGATAATGTATGTGTGTAGAAAAATAGCATGACACAATTTCTCACTGATAATACCGGCATCTGATAAGCGGAAGTTCAACTATACGCAGCTAGGGGAAATTATGCGAATATGCTATAGGTGGCACTGGTATGCGCATTATGTGAATATGCTATACCTATAGGTGATGCTGGTGTGCACATTAACCACAACCAGGGCGTTAAATGTAAAAAATGTAGCCGTTCACACCAGATTGCAAAGTCTTTAAGTCACAAATAACGATCCCTTGACGGGTGGGTACCTCGGTAGTATGTCAAATAAAACCATACAAATTTGGTCTGTATGCAATATGCAAATAGATCGTCCAGCGGAGAAGACAGGTTAGCACTAGTTTTACACTATATAAAGTGGGATTTGCTCATGCTGACAACCAGAGCTCCCCAGCAACAACATTAGCTGAGCGAAAATTGATCTGGGAAATCTTCAAATCTTTCCCCAAATGGGGCAGCATGCTGCCCAAATACTGCCCCATTTTGAGCAGGATTTGGGCCGCCCCATATATCTCGTCAAGGTTCCTGCCACTTTTTTTGCAGACTGGAAGATAGGTAGGTACTTACCGTAAGTTTTATGAATAAAACTTAATGAATGTAACTTACAGGGGCTCCGCCACAGAGGGGACGAGGGACGCATCCCAATCTTGAGGGAGGGGATTATCCCCCAATATTCATAACCCGTATTTTGCCCAGAAGTAATGTGATGATCTCTTGCATATACATAACAACTCTGCTTAAATTGTATGTATGGTATGTATAGTATGTATGTATTGACGTTAAAACCTCCCAACATAAATGGCTATTCTGAGTGTCGAGTCGATAACGTAAAGGTGAGACATGTTAAAAGGCACTCGTAAGCAGCATTCACACAGGCAAAACATAAAAGCACAGCATCCATACACACACACTCATGCCAGTCCCAGGCTCACTCCCAGCTAAATATTTTGCACAGTTCATGCTTAAAAAGACGCGAGCGACGAAAAGTTTCGGGGAAGATTCACAGAAGGTAAAGTGTTGTCATTTCGCGATGCTGTATAGGAAGCGCACGCCTACCGCATCCGTCCTCACACGCAGCACGTGAGAGCTAGATCAGTGTCTTGACGAGTAGAACGGGAGCGAAGGAAGAGTTGGCCATGAATAATGAGAAGGCAAAGCTTGCGGTTCGCCGGTACTCGTATTTGATGAAGCAAAGATAATAGAGTGCTGTTGGTAGACGCTGACGGGCAGTAGCCCAAGTTCCCACGCACGTCGATATATGATCAAATTTGCGACGGCCGGAGACAACGCGCATCGCAAAGTTCTGGATTTTTATTGGTCGAAGCACCAGATAAACTTCATAATACAGCTTTGCACGGTGTTTTTTTATAACAAATCAGTTAAAAAACTTCCTTAAACGCAAACATTTTCTATATAGTAGCCATATTTGGTAGTACCACGGATTTGCACATTTTAAAGATCCTTGATTTGAGACATACACTGTGTACATTGTGACTCACAGACGATCACAATTGTGACCATGGTGTGGTTGCCTGTGGTATAAATTATATCGATCTCGATGATGAATAATCCTAGATTCCTATACCGTATTTAAACGCCTTGGATGAAGATATTACCCTCATTCTGCTAGCTTTGGGTCTGGTTTCCTTATCCTTGCCATTGAGGTTCACACAATCACATTGAGTGGCTGCATTGGTGCCCTACGGCTAATACATATAGATTATATGTAGAACCTTTCTATTTTTAGGATCTAGTTATCCAGAAAAAAAAAAAAAAAAAAACGGCGCTGCTATGCGGAGCAAATCAATCAGTGTTCTTTTCCGATACAAAAGGGGCAAGGGTCTAATAAGGGACTGACTGTACACACTACACACGTGTGGCCGCAGGGGGAGAACATTGGGGTCATGGCCCCACCTTTGGCCTTAAATGGGGGGGGGGGGAAGTGCAACATGTCATTTGCCCCAAATATATATTGACCCTGCATCCTGGTTCCAAGAGCAAAAATTAGTTATCCAGCCCGCTTATAACCTCACATTTTGACGCCGCTTTGCGTCGCAATAATAGTCCCTATTTTTGTAAATACCATTTGTGGTTAAAAGTTTAAATGCAGCTTTTGTGGCAAATTCCTTCGCAAAGTGCTGTCTTTTTTGTTAGTTCAAGAAAATTTTTGAACTCTGCACGAGACACAAAGCAATACGATACACTGCTATCGCATGCATAAGATTTACTCCTCGTAAACAACGGCTACCATCCCCCTGGTCACAATCTTTGACTTCCCCTTGGTCAATTATTCATCAGCCGTCTGGGGCCGCTGCTGACAGGTGTACAAATTATATATTTTAGCACCGTCCGCGGCGCTTTAAATGATATAAATGGCACGACTGATATTACATATACCTAGTATGCGCCCTGCTGGGGTCTCCAGCCGAGCGCGCCCCACTGGGGGGGGGGGGAGATTGGCTGCCCCCTCGTTATCTTCTGAACCAATAACTGCAGCGAGATGTGCAAGGCGGCAATCAAAAACTGCCAATGAGTCACATCCATTTCGGATATCTTTTTTAATAAGATTACATGTCAGGTCACTGTCAGGTCAAATGTCAAAATTGAGATAGGTATTTTTAGTTTTTGGGTCATGTTTTCCATCCAAAGCCTTAGATTGATACTATATTATCGCACAAAGTGCTCTCAAAGGTATAATGCATGTTCTGCATTAAGCAAAAGTTTGAAATATAAGCATATGTCAAGGCTTAAAGATAGTCACAAAAGGTCACTGCATGGCCAGAGGTCTACAGGAAGTTCATGCAATACATGGTTTTTTGAGTTATTTTACATGTATAAATAACGTATAAGAGAGCCATTTTTACAACCCCGATACCATAAAAGGTCAGATCATATAAGATCAAATTTTGAAATTGAATAATATAAATAAATAATGCATGTTTATAGGCAAATTTGGTCTCAGCAATATGACGGTGGCATTTATTTGTCTATATCTGGTCAAAAAAAGTCAAAAAGGAAATACAAAATTGTCATACGCTACCTACCTACTATACTTATGGAGCTTCATAAATTAGTCAAATATAAAACATTGCTTTGAAATTTGGTTTTGGTATTTTCCATACTATAAAGTTCTCCACATATATTCCGGTTTTTGGAGTATTGTCACAATTTTGGTTCTGTGAGATTTTTGTAGGGGTCAAAAAATAAAATGTGTAATTTCCAAGAGAGCCATGTTATAGCGTTTGCTATTTCCTTTCTTTTGATGCTTTTTTGCTATTTGCTTCTGAGTTCCATTTTCTAAGATTGTAGTTTTTCCACCAAAAATGGCACAACATGACACCATTAAAACTTCATTATCTCCAAAACACCCCAATTTCAAAATTCTCAAAAGTGTAGGATCGCATCATCATACAGTTTTCTCTGTTCATGGTTATGTATAATTTTACACGGGGCGGGAAAAGGATTTTTTGTGGACCGAGCTCAAAGCTGAATATTTCGCCTGAGACTGAAGGTCAAGGGTGGAAAATTAAACGCTCGGACCCAGGTCCCAAATAATCATTCCGGCCCAAGTGTGGTATGAAATTTACCATATGCTGCTGAGCATGATTTTTTGCTCTTTATGCTATTTCCACAAGATTTGGAAAACATTTCGGCCCAGGGCAAAATGTTTGTTTATTGGGGTTTAAGGGCGCGCAGACACCTTTGAGTCAATTTTTGCCCAGGGATTTTTGTCCAGGGGCAAAAATGTTTTCCTAGATCAAATAACATAGAGATTTGAGCTATAATCGTGTGCTAACGTTAAAGGGATGTCTCGGCATATGGTAAAAATCTATAGATTTTCAAGCAATTCAAGCTCTTTCTGTTGGTGCCAGCATCTATTCCAGGACAGATCGACAAGCGAAAACCCCAAATTGACACCCTACATCTCCGATTTCGATAAAACTCCGTTACAAGGGTTGTCTGGGGCGCTGAATCGCGCTATGCAAGTTTCAGCTTAATTGGAACTACGGCTGCCGAGTTAAGCCTCTGGCATTTTTTCTGTGAGGGCACCTGCATGACTTAGCCAATTAGCCAAATACAACTCCACATCAAATTATCCATAATTCCTAGAAAACCATACCATTTTCTGAATGGCAATTAAGTAAGGAAATCATTTCATTCCAGGCCCAGTTTTTATTTTGGGTTGATCTGATTAACATGCCTGTTGGACCTCTGGTTGACCTTGAACTGACCTGAACACGACGTCGTTCAGCTGAACAAAATGATGATTGTTTCTATTTTTATAATATTCTTAGGTAAGCTGCCTTTGCATGGGATAAAGATTGGAGATAGGTATTTTCTATAAATGTACTTTTTAATTGCTCAAATTAGCTCGTTTTTCTCTTTTCACCAACAAACAAAAAAGATTGAATTTGTCCCATGATGCCATTGAATGCGCCTACTGTGTCACCACAAAGGTTTTCAGGTGCTATATAAAGTCACTCTCGGAGGTTTAAGTTGAGTTAATTTATTGAAATTATCAGGTGAAATTGAATTGCACAGTGACCTCTTCAAGGCAAGTCTGAGGTCACCCCAGCTGAACATTGTACCACACAGGCCAACTCCTTTAATTATAATTATAGATTAGAGACAGTGCAAATTACCCACATGCAGTTATGTTTTTCGTCGTATTCTCGTCAGCTAGATAATGCAAGTCATGACCTGCCTAGTGCCTAAGTCACCAATATGACCTTGACAAAGGTCAAACTTTGAAGCCCTTGACGTAAACATGTCACCACTTAATCATTATCGAAGCGCCATTGACGAGACGAACACGATGGTGTTAAAATTATATTTCTATGTTTTGTCTCGAAGCAGTTATTCACGGAACACTGTTGAAAGTTGTTCGGTTGTTGCCTAGTAAAAACAGTTTTTCCGCGTTTGATTATTAAAAAAAAACTTTTTTATTGAATTAAACGATATAGCAGAAACTGGTTAACACACACCTCGTGTTTTTTCTTGTCAAGGCGCTTCGAAATATGTTACTGGTGACCTGGCTAAGTCAACTTCAAAATTTGACCTTTGACCTTGGAAAAAAATACCTGGGTAATTTGGTAACCCAGGTAGGTCATGCTGCATATCGGGCGACGCGAGTCGACGATACAAACACATTGGTGTAACTTTCACGTCTCTATTTATATTATATTTAAGAGTTTGTGTCAAAATAGTTGCTGGTGACCTCAGATGACCTTGCACAGCGGTCACTGTGCAACAAATTTCACCTGGTAAATCAATAAATTAACTCAACTTTAACCTCGAAGTGACTTATATTGCAACCTGAAACCTTCGTGTGACACATTAATCCACATTCAGTGACATCATGGGACAAATTAATCATTTTGTGTTGGTGAAAAGAGAAAAACGAGCTAATTTGAGCAATTAAAAAGTACATTTATAGAAAATACCTATCTCCAAATCTGTTATCCCATGCAAAGGCAGCTTACCTAAGAATATTATAAAAATATAAAACAACATCATTTACACTGTGCTCGTTTCAAGGTCAGTTCAGGTCACCAGAGGTCAAAGGTCATTTCATCAGAATCAACATAAAAATAAAAACTGGGCCTGGAATGATGTTCCTTACATTAATTGCCATTTAGAAAATGTATGGTTTTCTAGGAAATTTGGATAATTTGTTGTGGAGTTATTGACTAATTGGCTAAGTCATGCAAGGTGCCCTCACCAAAATGCCGGAGGCTATAACTTGGCAACCGTAGCTCCAATCTAGCTGAAACTTGCACAGCGCGATTCAGCGCCCCAGATATCCCCTATAACAGACTTTTATCCAAATATGAGTTGTAGGGTGTTACCCCTTGTCGATCTGTCCTGGAATGCCCCAGCCCGCAGCCGTCTGTTTTACCTTTCCTTTTTTGTAATTTTAAGCTAATTTTACCCAAAAGCTATGAAAAGAGGGATAAATCACCCAATCATAGCAAAAATAGTAGATTGCATGGCTATTTTTGGAAAATTCCACCATGGATGAGAAATACCCTGGATTGGCCATTCAGCGACAAATGTGACCGACCAAACAACATACAGGAGAGACAGTTTGATTATGTTAAATGGCGTTGAAACGCGAAGTGCTTCAGATGGTTTTTCCCTCTGAAAGTACAGTTGTTGTTTTTTAACGCATATGAATATTGGTATATAGAATCCTTGGAAGGTAAGATTCATTATTGGGCGTGCCGTTGCTGTACATTTATTTGGTTCTGTAATATATGGAAATATGTGTAATTTAATCCATTTTCAAAATATTGGATTCAACAATACTTGAGTACCTATTTTGTTTCATAACATAACATTTAGAGGTCAATTTGCTTAATCATGCCTTTGAGCAGTCAATTTTGTGTTAGAAAAAAGTTTCAACTAGGCTTTGAATGGAATTATATGACCATCAACTAAAAAATACCTGGTTTTTACCGCACTGGCGTGACCAGGACATGTGACCTTATTTGCCATACTTTATTGTTATTGTTGACGGATCGCCCGTCTCATGAAGAAACTTTTTCTTATTGAACAGCCTTGATTATCTCGCTGCGGTTACTCTAGGATATGCAGATAACGAGGGGCACCCATGTTCGGCTTGACTTGTGGTGTGCGGTAGCTCTCAACGATATGCCGCAGCAGCTTGATTTTGACCGCCAGGCTGGCCGCCAAGGGGCTTCTACATCAACAGCCCGCCAACAGAGATGAGTTGGCCAATCCAGGGTAATATTCTCATCCATGATTTCCGCTAATAATGCAACACTTCTAAAATGCATTCACCGTCCCGTTCCCCCATACCTCCAAACAACATGGCGGAGAACCCCTGCGTAACTACCCACGTTGAGCCACAGGTTCACCCAGCAACCACATGATCATCACTCGCCACTCAGCCAAGTGAATAACTACAATTACAGGACTCAGCCACCCGCATCAGCAGCGCCTGAAAGGAACAGCATTAAGAGCAGCACGGGGAAACGGGGAGCCTATTCCCTAGACACACCCAAAACGAATTAATAACAATAATCCGCCGAATCAAATATCACGGTATCACTCTCTTCTCATTATTGTGCCGTGTGCGAAGCGTATTTTCAGTGTTATAGTGTATAGTTATCTTGGTACCAAGATTCTTATAGATACGTACATAGGTATAAACATCTCGCAAGCCAAATGTTTATTTACATTTTGTAGTTTGTATTAGTACCAAGGCCGATTAGTACTTAGATTACCGTGTTACACCGTTGCTCCCGCCAAGGATAAGAAATATATATTTTTCTCATCCATGCTCTCACTCGCTTGCTACCCGCCTGTACCTACCATTCTATTGGTCGGGACGGGACTCTTTTGACCAATGATGTGCGGAATTGTGCGTACTTCGCAGCTAGAGTTTGATACGTTAGAGGCACATGACCTCGAGCGAAGAGCATAATAACTTAATTTATGTTCTTATTGTCTGTTTCACAAAGAAATAAAGTGCAATTTAGCGGAAAGTAGCTCATGCTTATATAGTGGCTCCAGTTTAAAACCCTAAAATGTACCGTTTCCTGTCTAACCTCACTCCTCAGGCTTCAACCCTTCGCTCCGTTTGTACAGCCTTGCTTCGTTCGTAGTGGGCCCATGACGTCAATGTAGCTAGGTTATTTTGTCTTACATCTTTCCAATCCGGATATACAAATGTGGAGCAGGTGAGACAAGTGTTGAGCGGTCATCCAAGCTTAGGTTCTAACTTCTTCGCTAGATGGGAGTACTGTTTATTTTCATTCGACCGGGATCGGTTGTCATGGTTGCAGAATGCCTGTAAAAATAAAACATTGGTCTGGACTTGGTCTGGAAGTAGTAATTGAAAGTCAGCTTACAACTGATAGGATTCTGTCCATATTCACAAGATTTTCGTCGGCATTTATCGTCCCACCACACTTCGAAAGGTACGTTACGTCAGGGGCGTAGCCAGGATTTCGCCCAGGAGGGGGGACGATCATGGGCGGCGCCAAAGGGGGACGCTGCCCCCAACATTTTCGGATTTTAACATTACGCCTATGGATCATTGCATGGAAAGAATTGACTTCAAAATAACTCCGTCCCCCCTACTTTTGGAAGGTGACCGCCGCCTTGGGGACGATTCCATGACTGGTTTTCGTCGTGGCATTTTTTGTCGAACATTTTTTCGTCCGCAGATTTTTGTCCAGGATTCTTTTCGTCCAGAATTTTTTCGTCTCGCATTTGCTGGTATGTACTTATTTTCGTCTTGCAATTTTTCGTCTGCACAATTTTTATCTACGCAGTTTTTGTCTACACAATTTTTCGTCTCGCCATCTTTTCGGGTGCCAGAGCGCCCCCTCTGTGCGCACGTGCAGAGTGGGCGCTCTGGCCGCCTGAGAGGGTGCGCTCTGGCCGCCTGAGAGGGGGCGCTCTGGCTACCAGAGAGGGGCGCTCTGGCCGCCAGAGAGGGGCGCTCTGGTCTCCAGAGAGGGGGCGCTCTGGCCGACTGAGGGGGAGGGGGCGCTCTGGCAGCCAGAGAGGGGGCGTTCTGGCCATCCGAGAAAGGGCGCTCTGGCCACCTGAGAGGGGCGCTCTGGTCGCCTTGAGAGGGGCGCTCTGGCCACAATTGAGAGGGGGGCGCTCTTGACGCCTGAGAGGGGGCGTTCTTGCCGCCTGAGAGGGGCGCTCTGGCCGCCTGAGAGGGGGCGCTCTTGCCGCCTGAGAGGGGCGCTTGGCCGCCAGAGATGGCGCTCTGGGCCACGATGGGAGCCGATCTGGCCGCCAGAGCCGGTCGAGGAAATATAAATTCCAAATTTATTGCAACCTTCCTTCAGTGCAGTTAAACTTACAAACAGTAAGACGCCTTAAAACGGCGAAGGGAACGAGCGACGAGTCCGAATAAAATCCGCGTCAATTTATCACCCGTCCAACGGAAGGTTCGTCTTGTTTAAAAGGCATTGCTTTTTAATTATTTTCGGCTATGTGTTGTTTTGCCGTTGCAAATAGATCCGAACTAAATCGATACTTTGAACTAAATAGGTTTTGCAGAATGCAGTGTTATTTTAAATTTGCAATTATAAGTTTCATGCTTGAAGGCAAAAATTCATTTTGGGTGGATATTAGATGGATTTGATTGCGCTTTATAGATGCATCATTTTTTATTTTATCGTCTAGCACCCTTTGGTTTTAAAGCTACGGCGGTGTAATGA
>VOPJ01003728.1:0-12703 GCA_014673585.1 Semibalanus balanoides
CACCAAAAACGCTGTATTGGTCCGCGAGGTGGCACCATCCCTTTAAAACATAGTAAACGCCGAATTGTTTTAAGGGATAACTTTTGACAGGAGCATGATAAAGCATGATAAAGGAACAGTTTTCAACACTTTGTTGCTCTCGTCCAGAGGAATCGAATGATATACCGGGTATCGGGGGGCCTGGTTAGGTCATATCTTAAAAACAAATTACCTGACCTGAGATCAGGTCATGGCAGGTCAGTTTTTCTTAGGCCGAATTTGATATAAATCGATGCGTCTCGACAAGTCCAACACAATGGTAAAAATCGAATGGCTCTACTTTGATTTGGTAAAGAGTTATTGAAGACTAAACCACACGTGATCTCGGGGTTCATCTGAGTGACCTCATAGAGGTCAACGAATACAAACAATGTGACATGGGTCTTTATATTTGGTACAAGGATGGTGGACATGATGAAAACTTTCAAATTTAGCTATATTCCTATGGGTTTATACCTGTTTTAATTTTCCCCATTGACTTACAATGGAAGAGGACACGAAATTGGCTTGACCTTAGGTCACCGATATACAAAAATAGATATATCCGAAATCTGAATTGATATCCGAGTTATCCGAATTCTAATGACCAAATGAAATCCTGAGAGTTTCAAACCGCTCGATCAAATACTGTAGCATTGGCACGATCACACACTTCAAAAACTGATTTGGAGGTGGGGGTAACTTGCCGCGACCTGTTGACCCAATCGGAGAAGAACCTGAGGTAAAAGCTCTTATGCAATATGGGTAATGGATGCAAAACAACTATGCCCAATTTGGTGGCTCTCCGCATCGCTGTTTTTTCACTGTTCACGAACAACTTTGGGGTGGATACTGGATACTACCGCCGTTTTTACGCTAGCCCGTCGGTGTGCGTGTTTAAAGGGTCGGACGAATTTCTGGATCTTGTACCAAATACATTCTTCTATTTTCCCAAATACCTATTTTGTCATCACACTGAGTACAATTTTAGCGCGTCTTGTTATTCCGATATCGGCCGTTTGTAGGCTGTGGCTTCCGCGCCAGTGAGCCGGTGCCAACTCTGAACGAGATCTCATATTCAACCCGGCACTGTTTTCTTTAAAAGCAATCATCTGGAAACGGCTCTCGAGCCCCCTTTCCCCCATCCTCTTAACCCGATAAGTAAGCTCACGCTTGCATGAGCAGCATGCTTCGGAGGGTTTCGTCTGCGAGTGGGCTGACGCGGAGGCGGTACCGCTCCCGGGGCGTGGCATATCGATGACAAGAGTGATGCACCGTCGCTGTTTTATCGACCTCTAACGCTGTCACACGATGAAAGCTTAAGCCGGGAGAGTGCACATTCACGGCGTCTAGACAGTTTACTCCGCCGCGCCGTCTCCGCCGAGCGGTCCGGCTCCGCCCATTAACACCCGCCTTGATGTTACGGTCGGCAGCCGGTGCGATCTGTGCTCCGGTGAAGGGTCTTAGCTGCACGCTCCTCCTGCTAGATAGGACTGCTGCCAACAGGGCCGGATGTTCCGGTACACCCGCCTTGATGTTATGGTCGGCAGCCGGTGCGATCTGTGCTCCGGTGAAGGGTCTTAGCTGCACGCTCCTCCTGCTAGATAGGACTGCTGCCAACAGGGCCGGATGTTCCGGTACAAAACTGCCGCCTTTGATGTTATGGTCGGCCGCCGGTGCGATCTGTGGCTCCGGTGAAGGGTCTTCGCTGCACGCTCCTGCCTGCCAGCTAGGACTGCTGCCATACGGCCGATGTTCCGGTACTCCCGCCTTGATGTTAATGGTCGGCAGCCGTGCGGTCTGTACTCCGGTGAAAGGGTCCTAGCGCACGCTCCCCTCCTCTAGAAGGAACTGCTGCCAAACAGGGCCGGATGTTCCGGTACAACCCGCCCTTGATGTTAACGGTCGCAGCCGGTGCGATCTGTGCTCCGGTGAAGGGTCTTAGCTGCACGCTCCTCCTGCTAGATAGGACTGCTGCCACAGGGCCGGATGTTCCGGTAACAACCCCGCCTTGAGGTTTATCGAGTCGCAGGCCGGTGTGCGGTGTCTGTGCTCCGGTGGAAGGGTCTATCGGCTTCATTCCGCTTGTCCCTTGCCCTGCGCTAGTCTATAGCGACTTAGTTCTGTCTCGCGAACTGAGGGGTTTGACAACTGATCGTACCGTTTCACGCGTCAGGTGGAGCACACATCATTCACACTATATGTGAGGTGACATACTTATGCAATGCAGAGTGCCGGTACAAGGAGACAATGGCACCCAGCGAGCAAAAGCTCGAGCGAGGTCGAGTGTTGTAACTCCCGCTCGTGGATGACGTGAGAGGGATCTGACCCGCCTCAGCTGATTCGCCATCACTGCGGCCTCCTAGCTACTCCAGGACTGCTAATCGTGTACAACATGCCGCGGGCCCCTTGTGAGTCGATTCAGTCGCTGTAGCTGGGCAGCAGGAGGCAGTGCAGCAGAACGTGACCCGGTCTCACGCGGTCTCAGCACGCAGGACTCAGAGTATCTCCGGACTACGCGACTAGATAACAGCAATTGTGCTGCGTGTCGTAACCTGGGAATCATCCTCCGGCTTCCGTACTGGGCGATGTCAAAGTCCTGCCAATCTGTGGCTAGCTAGGAGGCGGGCTTCACATTTTAACGATAGATCCTCTTGTCCACGCTGGAGCGGATGAAGCACGAGACCGGATTCACGGCTGCGAGTTACAACGTAACACTGCTCAGACCTGGCGAGAGTGTGTAAACTATTGTATTAATCTGCTAAGTTCATGGGATGACGCTACCCGTGGGCAGCGATTTCAACGAGCGTGGGACGGCTGGTAAAAAGCGCGATCATGATACATAAAGCGGGCGCCAGAAAATACCTTTTTCAACTGTCAAGTTTGCTCCGGGTCCGAAAGGCCATTCAAGCTATTTCAGTCTTTCAAGACCATTGTGGTGGCGAGCGAGGATGTGATGTGATGTGATGATGTGATGATGTGATGTGATGTGATGTGATCAAAACTTTAATGTGATTTGTGTTGTGTAAACGTCTTTTGATGGGTAGGAATTTTAATATTATTTGCTGGGATTATGTGGCAGTGTGATCTACATCAATAACAATGCTCAAATCACGGGACCACTTTGTTTCGGCCAGATTTGGTCGGGAACTTCCGAAACCGTTTTTACCAGTCCTGCGTGAGCGTCCACAATTAACGTCCACCAGCGTCCTCACGCTCCGTCCGTCTCTGGTCCGTCCGGCGTCCGGCGTTTGCCGCTCATTTATGTGAAGCACATCTCGGAACAGGCCATTTATCATGTCGAGTGGCGCTGGCAATGTCCGAGCAACAGGCCGCCGTTTGTAGCGGAATGGGTTCTCCCGGAACCGGCACAGTGATGCGGCCACCGCCCCTGACCTTTCCGAAATCAATGTGGTGCTATTTTGCCAGACATTTGCGACATGTGACACAAATGGCATTGTGAAATATTGTCGCCGGCTGTCGGCCGGGTGGCGAGACATCAGCTGTTCAGACCAACTAGCCAGCTGTCGAGCTATACAGAATACAGATCGTGGTACGAACCAGAGGCAGTTCCTGCTGCCGACTTTGTGTGGCGCTGAAGCAATTTCGGCCGACTATACGGCCGGTGTTTCGCGACTTAATGGGAGTGTCAACTTGGGCCGCACTTTGATAACTCACGCGTGTCCGGCGTTCCGAGTTTGTGAGACGCTGGTTTGTGAGGAGCCTTGTTTTGACACTGTCGCGGCTGCAGTTGAGTTTCGGAGGAGAAGTTGGCGGGCAGGGACGCGGAACCGAGCCCGCGCCGCTGCAGCTAACTCGAGAGAGCGACACCGGCCCTCCAGTTCTCCTGCAGGCCAGAGATTTGTGTTACTTTTGCAGGCACTGGAGAGACTCATCGCGTCGGGTATCAAGAGTTTCGTAGTTACGTGTGTTATGTGCTGTTTGTGTTAATAATGTATATTGATGTCCTTCGCCCGCGGAAGATAGAAGCATGTCGTTCATTTTACTGATGGGAGACGGGGTCTTCCAGTGTTGACAAGACAGGAGGGGCGCCCCCGCAAAGATTATATTTGTCAGCTTTGTGATAATGCCAAGAGTTATCATTAGTTGAGTTGTAGCAAAAAAATGAGTCGGAGTTTAGCCGAGTCGAAAACTCTGTCTTCCTTCTATGCAGAGTTGCGTCCTTGTAAACTTTTTTCAGTTGAGTTTAAAGGAAGTGTGCTTACTCACACCGGTCATGTGAAGTTATAGAACATATTTATCTGAATTTAGCCATTAATTCATTTCTCCAGATTCACTCTAGTTGCTGAGATATTCCAAAGGCGCTAAAATCAGTATGGAATCACAAAATTATCGGTAGGCGCCAGACAGGCTTTCGCTACTAGAAGCATTGTCCTAACGTTTACACCGCTGGCATATATCGTTAGCGCTGGCCAATAGAAAACAGCTCGTGTGCGCAGGAGCTGCCGAACAGAGTCTCGGTTTCCATTTAGCATTGTTCATATGGGAAGTTTATTGTCTTAAGTGCGCTATTCTTGATAACATCTTCTTTACTCTGTTTATATTGACGATCGTTTATGGATATCGAAACAAAACAATATGCAAAACAGAAAATAATCCAAAATTAAACTGAAGTGCTCCAGATGTGAACTTTATCGTATCCAATAATTAAACCAATAGCGTCTTACCGTAATCAAAATAGATTTGGCATTCCAAAAGAGTAGGCACACTCTTTTAAACCAACACTTTTCTACACATTGATGTTTGTTTCATCGCTTTACGTCCCATATGTGCCGAGCACTAATTTAAATCGTGAAAAACGTAATCAAACCATGAGTTTGCGCTTGTATAGCCAGTAACTTTGCACGTCCCATGCGCTGCTGATCAATAAACAGTACATACGCCGTGCCGATCGTTTCTCTGCACATTTGTGTTCAACTCGTGTCCTTGCGACTTGTGGTTGCCGAGATATAGGTGTGGTATTGCAACGATGTTTTGTAGGTCATTTTGAGGACGACTTTTTCGCCAAACAATGCATTCTCAATGGAGGAATCGCCCTTTTTAACGCGGCGCCACGCGCAAACGACGCATCCGACGGTGATGGGACAAAAACATTGCCAGCGGTATGGAATTTCAGCTCAATCGGTCCAGCTGTTTCTCCGCTACAGCAGGATAACGTTTTGTGACACCCCTGCCCTGACGCGGCACGTGTCACGCGCCATGCTGACGACCCATCACGTGAGACGAAACATGTAAATAACATAATTGATTGAATGGGGCTATCAGATGGTGGAGACCGATTGTAAATCGGATGCGGGATTCCAAAGATATAAGCTTCTGAAAAGCGTTGCGGTTGGGCCGGGGTCGGCCGCTTATATGTGAGGAAAATCTGGTATTCAGTGAGGACTCGTTCGCGCTTCGCGCTCGCTCGTAATCATCCCATAAACTGAATAGAAAACTCCGCCAATGTACGCAAGTACGTAATATCTTTGGTAAATGTATTGTTAGCAGTGTTCCTAAGAGCGTGGAAAGCGTCATGGCTAGTTGGCTCCCATCATTCCGTTCAAGCTTTCTATTTGTATTAATATTTTCTTAACATAGTAAATCGTAAGCTGCGAGGCAACCCGTCAGCACATACTGTTGTCATCTTTGCAGGCGTTTATGGGAGATTGCTTGGTTCTGCGGACTGCGATGCAACATTCATCTCGCCGTTGAAGATAACCTTTTCACGATGTATTATTTTGCGCGAAATGTTTTAAAGAGAGTGTGCCTACTCACATTGGTCATGTGGAGTTGTTGACACTAGTCTGTAGAACATATTTTTCTGAATTTAGGCTCATGTACTTCATTTCCCAGAAATCAACGTTTTAGTTGCTTGAGATATTCCAAAGTCGCCAATCACATACCGGCAGTTGCTTTATTATCGTAGGTCGCCAAGAGGCTTTCGCTACTAGAAGCATTCTTAATTACAACGCTAGCATATATTGTTAGCTCTGGCCAATAGAAAACAACTCGTGAGCACTGATAACAACAGCTGTCGAACAGATTCTCGATCACTGTCAACAAACCTATACGTTGCTCATAAAGGTTTGTTTATCGTCTTTAGTGCGCCATTATAGGTAACATCTTCGCTCTCTGTTTATAGTGAGATCGTTTTATGGTTTTGAAACAAAATCAATCAAACAGAATATAGTAAATTCTAACTAAAAGGGGCTCCAGACCGGTGAATTTTTATCGTAACAATATCACAGCAAATAGGCCTCTTAGTAATAAAAATAATATTGCATTCATAAATGAGTAGGCACACTCCGGCTCACTCCTTTAAAACATTTAAAAACGATTTTTAGTAAGTTAGCCGTTTTCAACGAATGGCTAAATTTTTCGAAAAATTGTATAACCCCTCGCGCTACGGGACCGTAGGGCGAAGGGTTTAACCATTTATGCAATAATCCACCGAAAAACCGGCTTATGTTTTTGGCTGGATAGGACGACCCGAGTCATGCGGCCACAGCTATCCATCAGGCGTCATCTTTGAGAGACATCTATTGGCTGAATAGGAAAAAAAAAACCACTTGAGCTATGCGGTACAGCATGCATCAGGCATTGTTTGAAAGACAGGCATTGTTTGATGGTTGGAATAGGAACTACTAAGCTATGGGGCACAGCATGGATCAGGCGTCATCTTTGAGAGACATCTATTGGCTGAAATAGGAACTACTGAGCTATGTGACGCAGCATGCATCAGGCGTCATCTTTGAGAGGCATGTCTGAGCTAGAATAGGAACTGTTGAGCGGTAGGGCACAGCATTCATCAGACGTCTTCCTTATAACGTTATGTAGACTAGGAGGCATGTCATGCAACAAACGGATCTTTTGAGAGACTGTGTGTGCCAGACGGTGTTTCTGGAGTGAAACGACAAACTTACAGGACGTGGTGGCGTGATATGATCCTTTAAGACTTCCATCATGAGCCGAGCTCTGAGTAATCGGAGTGTTGATAGCAGTCATTGGCAACACTGATCTCTGTATCAATTTCTTCTAGAATGCCCTCAGAAGCGTCTCCGTAATATTGTAAGTTTTAGGAAACATATTCTAGTAGCTGACATTATTTTGACGGGGAGTAAAACAGAGTTTAAGAGTCTTATTAAAGTCGAAAAGAGTGTCACGACAGTCTGGCTATATAATAACCATAGTGATTAACTAGTCCTGCTATTAAGACGATAGTACAGTCCACACCATAAAACACCATAAATTGATGATAAAGCACTCGGGTCCACCAATAAGTGCCACCACATGAGCAATCTAAATGACGTGGGCTGATAAATATCATATCATGTGCGGCTGAACTGAATGAAAAGCTTTGTGGCCCAACGGGCGACGTAAGCTGTTGTGACCTTGGTCATAACCGTTTTTCTTCGCCCCTGCCCCTTGCTGCCCCTGCCATCCACGACTATGAGTCTGATGCTTAGGTCATTTTAGGGTTTTAAGAGTTCGTACAGTCGGTCTACTATGATCTTCCTTAGTGCTGGGTCTCCCACAGTATGCAAAACAATGGCTGTCTGAATCCTGCACCCAAGGGGGACCGGACCGATAGAGTTTAAATGAGTTAATTCCAATTGAGATAATTGAGTTTACATGTTGGTATGAATTAACCGACCTTAAAGGGAGTGTGTCTACTCACATCGCTTATTTGGGGTTATTGAAAATGATTTATGGAACATAGTTTTCTGAATCGAACCATGCCTTTCATTTTTTTTTCCAGATTCACACTAGCTGCTGATATAATCCAAAGACTCCAGGAATCGACTGGTAGCAAAAAGTTGTCGAGTAGACCACAGAAGGCTTCTCACTACTGGAAGCATTGATAATACAGAAATATCGATAACAAATTGCTAGCATGTTGTTAACGCCGGCCAATAGCATTTCGAGAAAACAGCTCGTGAGCGCTGATAGCAGCTGCCAAACAGAGCCTCGACGGCTATTCTGTTTTTCAATGGTTCGTGAACATTGCTGGTACAGATTATTTATTGTCTTAGGTGTGCCGTTTTACTTAACATCTTCCCTCTGATTATAGTGGCGATTTCTTTAACTTTTTTCAATTTGCATTGTTTATGCATTTGTGTTATGCACCAAAGCGTTCCCAAACTTTACATACAGCATGCTGAATACTATAGTCTTTTTCATCTGCATGTCTACACCATAAAAAGTGATGAAATGTCTTCCTGCTACAAAACAAACGCTTCTGTCAGTTCTAGGTCTGTTCCACATCAGCTCCAGGTCAGCTCCAGGTTAGCTCCAGGTTAGCTCCATGTCAGCTCCAGGTCAGCTTCAGGTCAGCTCCAGGTCAGTTCCAGTTCAGTTCCAGTTCAGCTCCACATGACTTCTAGTTCAGTGGCATTGACTATTCGTCGTCGATCTGGCACAGGAAGTACGAACGGTGAGAAACACGGTCATCGGCTGTCCAGTCGCCCTCGTGTTGAAGCGCCAAGTGTCGGCCTCGCTCCCATCCCCTGCTGGATGGCCGGGTCCCCACTTCTTCAGTCAAAAGGCGAACCGTCCGACCAGACTCAAGGTGCGCCTGTATCAGCTCGGTGCAAGCCCAGCCAGTAGCCATTAAATCCGTCCGCCACTTTCTCATACAGATATGCGCTCTGCACGAGGTCGTGCACCGAGACCGGATCCGATCCAGGGAACGCCTAGTCGCAAACGTTTGCCATGGTGTTCCATGGAAGTAGGAAGTTAGAAGCCCAGTAGCATTGGGCCTGGTACGGTATCCAGCCTTCAAACGGGCAGGTGGCGGTGGTGGACGTGAGAGCGACACACGGCACCGCCAGACGCAGGGAGAGGAGCAGCATGGCCACCGGCGGACTGATGACAAAGCGACCGTCCTTAGCGTGATCGCAGAGCTGACCAAGGTTCTTCCTGTAGCGGGGCAAGTCACACGGCACAGACCGTTCTGGTGGTGTTGGTGTCGAGCCGCTGGATGTGAAGCGCTGAAGCTGGCTCCACAGTTGTCTACGCTGATGACAGAAGTGTCGACAGGGGGAGGCGTGGAGGCCGTGATGACAGAAGCGTCGTCAGGGGGAGGCGTGGTGGCCGTGATGACAGAAGCTTCGTCAGGAGCTTCGTCGTGGTGGCCGTGACTGACTCTGGGTCTGCTCCAGACTGCCGTTATATTCCGTCACAGTGTGTCCGTAGATGTGCTCCAGTGACTGGTCCCCGGGGAAGACGGCACCTGGCTCGGTGACAGGAGCGGGAGTGGCTCGGCTGGGAACGGTGGATGGAGATAGGGCGGTGGAGAGTACCAGATGTACAGAGTACTGCACGCTATTCGCACTTAACGAGATTCGCACTAACGGACACGCTGTGACATGCCGTATCCTGATACTAACCAGAAGCAAGTTATAAGTGGCAGGCATTTCGCCTCAGTACAGACTACAGATCCCGTCCGCGCTTCTCACATTGGAAGATTGAGGATATGTGAGAGGAGTTGGCTTCAATAAGAATACGTCTGCGTCCAGGCCGCAACGTGCTACAGGCATGGTATAGTGATGTTAAAGGAAATAGTTCGCCTTTACTTTACTTGGGGTTTTAAATTGATATAGCAGATTCGTAGAGCATATGGAAAAATGGGTTGTGGTGAACTAATTACCTCGCTACGCTAAGTAATTTCGACAAAGGACTAGTGGGCCACTTGTAGGAGAAGAAGTTTCGGGCGCCGAAACGCGCCAGCCACTTCACTTCTGTTGTTTACGTTACAAGCAGCCTGCGTTTATATGTCTAAAGCCCGTCATTATTGTGTGCAATAGCTTCCACACGGAGAAGAGATAAACAGGAGTGGCCACTCCACGGCTTTCCTTTTGCTGTCAGCGGCAGCGCAGTGCTGCCATATTCACCCGGCCGATTTCTTTCGGAAAGGAAAAGCCTCTCAGCCGCCCGCCCCAGCCCGAAACCCTATGAGACCCTTTCATACGTTAAAATGTGAATGTTTGCTCACTTTTGTGTTGATTTAAATATCTATATGTGCTTTTCCAAAAAGCCTCTAGCTGGTCAAATGGCATCTAACTTATCGCCGCGTCTTTTCCTTTCTGGCTTCTATAGAAGCTATGCTCTCGCCAAAAGTGTCGGAGTGGCAGACAGACAGACGTGTATTGGAGCCATCCACAATCAGCTTGTGGCTATTTCAACCCCGCCCCCACATATAAAAAACAAAAACAACACACAATGCCATACAAACAAACAAAGACAAACTGTGTAAAGCAATGACTTCGTAGATACGGTCCAACGCAGTAGTTCAATCGGGCCGATGCTTACCCTCCAGGAAGTGTCGCCTCAGGTGAGGGCCGAACAGATGCGTCGGGAGTCGCACCAGCTCAAGTGGGACAGTGCTGTGTAACACTGGCGCTCGGCAAATAAATCGCCTTTTGCCCATCTCGATGCGAGACCTAGGCACGTAGAGGTCATGATCCCGCCGAGTTGGTCGGTCGTGTGTCTCCGCCACAGTGGTAAAACCGGCAGCCAGTGACTCTGGTTCCCCGCGACATCTCACTTTATGTGTCAGGCGAGGCAGAGTGTTTAGTGATTAGTGAGCTGCTTTGCATTGAGCCAACCCAGTCTGTTCAGCAAGTCCGAAACGTGGATCATTTTTTTGCGACGTAGATAACCAGCCATCCTGTAGGTTGCTGGCATATGGTACTTCGATAATGGGAAGCCTTCTTCTGGGCTTCCATATCGAGATTTTTAAAACCCATAAAAAAAAAATGGCCTAGGACGTCCCAAAAAAATACTTGTTATGAGTTTTTTGTACTACCATGCAGGAGAAGAGAGAAACATGACATTTTTTGCGACGAATATCTGTCTATCGTCAAACAAATGCATATTTCCGTTTTTTCACGCTCCAACATACCCATATGGTTATGTTATTCCCTTTGTCAGTCGTGGAAATATATTTTGACTTTTAAATGGATAAAAATAAAAATATGCAAATCAAGCGAACATTCAACAGATCTAGTTTTTATGAGAAATTATGAGAAAATAACCGTTTTGTTTCGCAAAACTTTTTTTTCGTAAAAAAATAATGGCTTGTTACAATATCGAGTGCAAACAAGGCATGAATATCAACAAATTATCGTCTTCAAATATCTACAAATCTACAAACAACACTTTCAGAAACGCACCTGCGACATGTTGATTGACGAACTCAATTGCATCCACCACTGCATATTTACCGGAACTTTATCATTATACTCATGCCCCAGACAGAGGGTACCTTTTCTATGCCGCCACCCATGAACAGATGACTAGGGTCCAGGAGTGTTCCTTCCAAGAGTGTTCCTCGATCCCAACGACGCACATCACCTGACGTTAACACCAGAATAAAAAATAAAAAATACCGTGGCACTCCCAGCTGCGAAATTGAAGAATAAATACAACAAATAAAGAGAGAAGGGCTAGTTGTTAGCTTTGGTAAAAAATCAGAATGCAGAAAGAAGTCGCTGCTGAAATCAGCAAGGGACTCCCTCCCGCCATCTACGCCCCTGGGAATCGTGCATTCTCACATTCGCTCACACGTAACCGAGTTAGTAAGGATCGCGAGTGTGTGCCTCACTGTCAGCTGCCCCGCTCTCATTGTCACTAAGATAAGTCTACCAGGCAGTGAGGCAGGACACACTCTCATTCATACACGGTTCGATCGAGTCTGATGTCGTTTGTACCGTGTTCCAGGTCGGTTACGGTCTGACGGAGACCAGTCCGCTGCTGACGCTGTTCAAAGGTCGATCAAGTCTGATGTCGTTTGTACCGTGTTCCAGGTAGGTTACGGTCTGACGGAGACCAGTCCGCTGCTGACCCTGGGGTTCCCTTCTGACGACCTGGAGCACCGGTGCGGCACCGTTGGCTACCCGCTGGCGCACACAGAGCTCAAGGTGACGGACGAGCAGGGCCGCACGACGCCGATCGGCCAGCCCGGCCTGCTCTGCTCGCGCGGCTACTGCAACTTCCTCGGCTACTGGGACGACCCTGACAAGACGGCCGAGGCCGTGACGCCACAGCGCTGGTTGCCTCCCAGGGTGAGTTACCGGCGCGAACGAGGGGATAGAGGCGCTTGAGACCGCGCTGCAGTGTCCTGGTGGTCCGAATAGTTATCATACGCCGTCCATCGGTTATCATGGTCATCATTATCATGGTCATACATTATCATGGTATCATTTCATGGTATCAATAATCATCGGTCATGTTTATGGTCATCGTTATCATGGTCATCGTATCATGATCATCGTTAGTATGGTCATCGTTTAGTCATGGTCATCGTTGTCATCGGTCATCGTTATCATGGTCATGTGTTATCATGGTCTGTGTTATCATGGGTCATCATAATCATGGTCATGTTATCATGGTCATCATAATTCATGTTCAATCGTTATCATGGTCATCATAATCATGGTCATCATAATCATGGTCATCGTTATCATGGTCATCGTAATCATGGTCATCGTTATCATGGTCATCGTTAACATGGTCATCATTATCATGGTCATCGTTATCATGGTCATCATGATCATGGTCATCATTATCATGGTCATCATAATCATGGTCATCATTATCATGGTCATCATTATCATGGTCATCATGATCATGGTCATCGTAATCATGGTCATCGTTATCATGGTCATCGTTATCATGGTCA
>VOPJ01003729.1:0-29996 GCA_014673585.1 Semibalanus balanoides
AAGGGGTGGGGGGCATGCTTCCCCCTCTGTATTCAACACTGATAACCGTTATGATCAATTTCTAACGCCAGGTGATGATAATAATGAGTTAAGTAGCATGAGAGCATTCATCAGCTAAAAAAAAAAAACGTTGCGCAGACTTTTGGTTGTGACGTCATACCTCCGTGACCTGACCTTTTTTTCTGGTGTCAAAATGTTCCAAATTAATTGTTCTACCGGCCTACCAACATTGATTGATGTCACTGAAGTGGATAGAAAGCTATTGAAAATAAATACAGGGACGAACGACCGCTTTGTGGCATCCTGCCATTGCTATTAATGCATTTGTACAGGATTTTGTTTTTTCGAGGTGGTAGGGTTTTTAAAGGAGAACCAAAACTGACTCATTTTGTACTGTGTGTGGATGTCTCGTTAGTGTCATATTTTATGTCATATTACAGGCCATATTTTATGTCATATTACAGGCCATATTTTATGTCATATTACAGGCCATATTTTATGTCATATTTTATGTTTATGGTGTATTTAGTATATTTTACCATGTTTTTGTCTTGTAGCTCTTGTGTTCAAGCCTAGGTAATTTTATATTTTGACTTCGTCCATCATTGGGGTATCCCGTCGACGATTTGTGCAAATAAACAAACAAACAAATATAATAAAATATTTTTGTCCATATACAATAATTCTCAGTTTTACAATAATTCTCAGTTTTCAGAACAATAACTCTCTGTTTTATATCTTGAAATTAATATAAAAATGTACCGACCAGACTATAGCGTGTTAAATCACGCTCCAGTCCCATTGTGCACTGGTCCGGTCAGCGCAGTGCATGCACCGGATAGGACGCAACCCCAGCCCGGAGTGCGATCAAGGCAGCGACAAGGCGTGCCGTGCCGGGCGGGTTGGTGTATCGTCTGCAAGGAAGAGGCGGACACACCGGAGCACATCATGCTCCACTGCCCGGCCCTCATGGGAGTCCGACTGCGACACCAGTCCATCTACCCGACACCCGAAGAGGTCCGGAGCAGCCGCTGCCAGGCACCTCCAGAGCCGCGAGGCTACGCAGGAGTAATCCTGCCGAAGGGAGACAACAACAACAACAACAGCAACAGCAACAGCAACAACAACAACAACAACAATAGCCACTGCACACCGGACAGCCACCAGACGGACAGCCACTCGAGCCACTGCAAACCGGACAGCCGCCAGAGCCACTGCCGAGGGCTCGTGACAGCCCTCTGACCAGCCTCACCTGAGCGGCGCCAGCCGGAGGTACGGCAGTCGCGACGCGGTCCACATGGCACGTCTCGGAGCCAACTCCCCGGCACCCACTGCCGGCCCGAGCCCAGCCGACCGCACGCTACCGCAGCCGCTAACCAGCCGCACCACTATCGCACTACTGCCGCACCACTGTCGCACTACTGCCACACCACAGCCGCACTGCGCACCGCACCACAGCGCACCAGCCACCCTCACTAAGCTCACACGACACCAGCACCGCGGCTTCACCACGGCCGCCCCGCACCACCTGACAGCGGGCAGTGAACTAGTCTGCCGACCCGCGGACCGGCCCGGCCCGGACCGGCCCGGTCGCCGGCGGGTGTCTGCCGTGGCATCAGTGACGTGCGGCCGCCGCCGCCGCCGTCTGCACCTGGTGTTACTGACGCGCCGTGAATGTCGTGACTGCTCACAACTGAGAGGATGTGCAGCATCGCCCCGTCTCGTCCCGTCACTCCAGCTGTATGACGGCCACCCTCCCTCACTCTGTATGACGGTCCGTATGACGGCCCGTATGACGGCCCGTATGACGGCCCGTATGACGGCCCGTGTGACGGCCCGTATGACGGCTCGTGACCGTGTGACGGCCCGTACACGGGGTTATGACGGCCCGTGTGACGAGATAGCGTGACACGTGGTAAATGTCCCACAGTCTCGTCAGCTGATAACGCGGGCACCGACATCACTATTTACATTATTTGTTGGAAATGTGTTGACACAAGTCTGATTCGTTTGCGGACCGTCTCATGAACGACCTGAGACAGGATTGCGTAGCAATGTCCAGGCGTCGGACGTCTCCGTCGTGCTGAAAATAGTGCTTCCAACAGCATGTCACGAGTAGGTAATCCCTGTTGCTCTCCGACGTAATAGGACTACCACAAACCAGTATAGCTCCGTCATGGCCACCGGCCAGTCCGGTATGCCGGCAGAGGGGTTTCCAACTGGTGAAGTGACGAGCTATAACCTTTCGTGGTGGTGGTTGGTGGTCGGTGGTCGGTGGTCGGTGGTCGGTGGTTGGTGGTTGGTGGTTGGTGGTTGGTGGTTGGTGGTTGGCGTTTGGCGTTTGGCGTTTGGCGTTTGGCGTTTGGCGGTTGGCGGTGGTGGGCGGTGAGCGGTGAGCGGTGGGCGGTGGGCGGTGGGCGGTGGGCGGTGGGCGGTGGGCGGTGGCGGCAACTCCATTGCGCGCCCCGTCCACCACCTGGCAAAACCAGCAAGCTCTGAATACACACCAGTGGTACCAGCAGCTCCGAGATGCACCATGTGCTCGGAGTAGTGAAGCACAGAGGTTTGGGCCTTGGGGTCCAATTATAAAGGCAGACTCAACTGATCTACGGATTTGCGCATCAAGCCTGCACAAAACAACGAAAAAAGGCAACAATAATAGATCATAAGTGTCCTAGAACCTGCCAGAAGTTACACTGGTCTTTTAATCGGCCTCAGCACAACAGGCACAGCTTGCCTCAAACCACGATATTCCAGTCTAAGCCTGGTGCAAGGCCTCGTCACTTCACTCATCTGTGATTGTATCTGTGACTGTGGATTTGTGGAACATCCAATGCCACTCAACTGCACACGTCCAAAAAGGTTCTGACTTTTAGAGCACGCGTAATTCCTGGGGCGTAGGAATTTTGACCATTTCATTTCATGTGCTAGAGCACGATCTTAATTGGTCTACGTTTACCGTACACAATCCTGTGCAAGAACCGCATTCACTAGTGATTTTGGAAACGCATATTGGCTACAGGCTACATTCTTGATTCTAACCCAGGGGCGCCGGAACTGTCCGAAAGTTTGTTTTTTTTTGGGGGGGGGCGGAGGCATTCGGAAGTCGATTCTTTTCCATACAACGCCATAGGCGTAATGTTAAAATGTGACAATGTTGGGGGGCAGGCTGCCCCTCTGTCCCCCGGTTCCTGCGTCCTTGTTCTGAACCTGAATATATATCAGACAACGTGCACATGGCCGTCTTGTGCACCAGCGCACTACGCGACAAGGTCCCATGCTATGTGCCATTGATTAGATCGGAATATAGAAGGCAGCGTTTCCTTCACTCTACTGTGACCACCTGTAGCAACTTGTCGCGTAGTAGCGTACGTGATTTGAGCCTGCCGCAGTTTAGAAGTTACAGGGTGTATCCCGCAGCGGCAGATTTTAACAGCGGTGCGTGTCTTGGGACAAAACTTATGGGAGTGCGACATAATGTTTGTATGCATGTATGTATGCGACCCTTAGCGTGTGTGTTCCCTTAAACTTTGGCTATATTGTATGACATCAGCACGGAGAAGGGACATACAGGAGGCACCGCTCCCCAGGTTTCCCCATGCTGTCGGCGACAACGCAATGCCGCCATATTCGCCCGGCAAATTTATTTCAGACAGGAAAAGCCGCTCGGCCGCCCGCTCCAGCCAGGGACCCTATCAGACACATTCATACGTTAAAATGTGATGTTGCCTCACTTTTGTGTTGATTTGAATATCGATATGTCGTCACAGCGGTCGTCAAAAGCGTCCGAGTGGCGCCTCCTGTAACATCAGCTATGTGATAGCTGCGTATTTGGGTAAAATGGATAATCGCCACACTCGTACCGCCTTTCCCACACTTAGTATCGCACTGAGCTCCACCTGTCAAAACACAGCACCCTCCCCGTCCCCACGTCCACCCCATGAGATCCTACCGCTGCGACACGCACAGCGACACAACCGTACCACGCTGCCCTCAAATACAAACCGCCGACGACCGCTCTGAGCTCTCTCTGTCTCCTATCCCGCTCTGCATGTATGTATCGTGCTGACACTACGGTGACACGATGTGACACCTGGGCCTGGCTGACAATGTCACCATGTGTGACGCCGTATGCCGCAGGTGTTGTCAGTACCTGTTGGTGCCGTAGGTGACAGCCTGCCCCGTCACCAGCGCCGTCTTCGCCTCGTCGTTCTTACGCCGTCGCGCGGGTCATGACGTTCTGTCTTTCTCCAGCCCGGCTTCAGACACAGCATTTAGGGCCTCTCCGCTCCTCCGGACCCGCTCAGCA
This sequence comes from Semibalanus balanoides, assembly GCA_014673585.1. NCBI lineage: Eukaryota > Metazoa > Arthropoda > Thecostraca > Balanomorpha > Balanidae > Semibalanus > Semibalanus balanoides. The sequence goes on from VOPJ01003729.1 coordinate 4,310, forward strand.
CTTGACACCATACTCCAACACACAACCTCCGCACTTCACCACCTTCCGCCCGACCACCGACCAGCGACCGCCGACCACCGTCCCCGCCTCCGGCACTCAACCTCGCCGCCGCGCCGCTGCTCTTTTTACCTGGGCTCCCGACGCGCCCCACCGGCCCGTATCGTGCCGTCGACGCACTCCCCCCACTACGCTCCGACGATTCGTCGACACCGCGGCAGCCAGAGGTGCGGCGCGGGGATCATCGGTACCGACGGCATCGGATAGCGGGCAGCGCGCGACTGTCGGCCGGCTGACGGCCGCTCAAAAGGGGTGTCCAGCAGGCTGACAGAAAATCGATCGTGGTCTTTATACGGCTGCAAGGCTGAGAGGCAGGTCGAGGGTCGATAGGGTCGAAACATGCAGCGGGATAAGTCAGCTATCGAAACATGTGTGGGAGTAGGTTGAGAGATCAGGGGCTGCAGGCGACCCGACTGGGTTCCGAACCAGACTGGTTACTGATCGACACTGATTGAATCAATTGGAATCGTCCCATCAAAATCACTTGAATAAAAAAAAATTTGATTTATGAATCGCAATTGAATGAAAACCCACATCAAATCAAAGCTGATTGAATCAAAGATTAAGTGATTCTTAACTATTCAAGAACACTGATAAATTGTGCAAGTACATGCAGTCCCAGTGGCTACATTCGTTTATACTGAAATAGTATTGATGTAGCAATGTTGTATTGATCATATATATTTGTGTTTCTATTTGTATTTAGTTTACATTAATTCACCACACATATTTAACCTTATAAGTGGCAAGCTCATGGCTACCCCTATTAGTGGCAGGGGGTTGTTTTCAGCCCCCCGAGATCCTCGAGATTACAGCGATTTTTTTTTAAACAAAACGGCGTTCAATTCCCATCGTAATTATCTACATTTCTGAAAAATATCATACATTTTTCATAGAGGTGCAAAAAGGGGGCAAAACACAAAAAAACATGGTATTTTGGACCAATCACAGCTGCCATGTTTAAAAACCAATCTATACACAACTAATAGGGGTCGATAGATATAAAGTTGGAAATTTATATTTGATAACTTTTGAAAATGCAAAAAATATAGGCGTGTGCAGGTCACTAAACATGGGGTGAAGTAAATGCGTAATAAAACCGTTTGATATTTGTTTTGGTTAATGCAATGGTTCGTTATGTGGAATCAAACAAAAAATATTTATAAAATGTCATAGGCGGTGCCAGGTTAGGGAAAAGGGGAGGCAAAATATAGACAAAATATTAACCGCAGTGAAGTTGCTACCAAACAATATTAATAGGTTACTGTTCATAGATAGTTTTGTTTTGCATGTTTTATTTCATCATAGGCGTATCCAGGATCAAAATTGGGGAGCCACAAGACCTTTTGATAGGTACATTTCCCGCTATTATAATTCTAACAAGTCGACAGTGACTGCCGTGGACAACTTAGTAGCCGTTTTTTCGATGGCTTATTTTGCACGAAATGTTTTAAAAACATTTAAAGATGTTTTATATATGTTTCAGTAGTAGCCGTCGCCGCGTCTTCACGATGGACTCAATTTGCGAAAATTGTTTTTAATCTCGCCCTGCGGTCACGTAGGGTTCGAGGGTTTAAAACATTTCTGCAAACTTTAGTCCATCCGTGAAAGTCTGGCTATTACCAAAACATTTCGGGCAAAATAATCCATCCGTGAAAACGGCTTTCTCCTATAAAATTAGCATCACTACATTTAACTTGTTGCAATCACCGTAAACTTATGTAGCTCCTTCATACTTGAGGCAGTTAGAAAAAGGCCGTGAAGATCGCATCTCCATATTATCGCCAAATGCCGCCGAAAAATCCTCCCGAAACTGGGCCCTGGAACAACCTCTGTTCGGTTGAGAAACTCTAAATTTGGACTTCAAATGTGAAAATCAATTTTAGGAAAAGTTTCCAAATTTAATAGGGCTACTCCCAGCCGTTCCGGAGATATCCCCCGCCACTTATAGGGTTAAATGTTGAATCGAACGTGACTCAATATTTGTTTTGATTCTTTGAATCAGAAAATCAACTTTCACAACTGTATCCGTGAATCGAACGGTGATGAGTCATTCAGATTCCAAAATGAATCACGATTGAAACTCATCGCAAGATTGATAGCGCCGTTGGTAAACCTTACGACCTTACAATAAGTCGCAAGGTCAGGGCCGCAAACGACCCATCTGAGTTCAGATCATTTGTGGCTTTTCATAAAATCTATGACTTCAGATCATCGCATGAATGAAGCATTTGTAGCTTTTCACAAAACCTATGACGCCGTTACAGGGTCAACATTCAACATAAGAGACAGCTCGACCTACCGATCACATTGAGTCCCACTGCTGGCGCCTTTGATCTTTCCCACCCACAACACGCTGCCTATGCAGTCTGGCGTATCGTCGAAAATGCTGTCACGCGCGTGCCATGTCTGCAGACGCGACGACTTAGCTCCGACGTCATGCCACACATCTCTGCAATGACGCGTATGGTGCGCGCCGGACACAAACCTAGCCGAGCGCCTCTGGTGTTTGGTCTCCATGATACCTTAATGAGCAACTGGCGCCAGAGCAGCCACGTAAACTTAAACAGTCACGCTCGATAAAAGCGACACACTGTTTCCGTTTTCGGCTCTAGACACGGGATCATCGTCTCGTCATCTCGCATGATGCTGATTTCCATGACGGGGGCGGGAGCGTGCTGTGACGGCGAACCATGACCAGGGCTGTTTTCTGACCGTCACATTCCCGGCGAGGAATCCCTGGAATCCCCGGCGGGCATTTTACTCTACTGCAGTTATACAATGTGCTCATACATTGGTATTCCTGTTACTCTTTGCTTACGGGAATCGGTAGAAAGCACTTCTTCTACCGATTCCCCAGGAATCCCCACGGGAATTCCGGGGAATCCGGAACTGACCTGGGCTGTGTTCTGGTCACTTCTGATCCCGACGGGTCAGAAGTGACCAGAACACAGCCCAGGTCTCTGCTACTGTCAGACTGAGAGCCGACCTGACCTGACCTGACCCAGCGTCAGCAGTCACTGGCCTCGCACCCCGCCCTCACCAGTCAGCCAGCGGCAGCCATGTTCCGTGCAATGTGCATCACATGATCACCCAGTGTACTCTCTGTGACGTCATATTCTACATCGCTGGCGACACGCCCGGATCGCTGCAGGTTCACGGTTCAGCGAGGCCAGCTGAATCACATTGCTGCACTAGGCTTATGGCTGACATACGCATGGCTTGACAATGCATCACCAGGGAGAGTTTTATTATATATAAGTGTATCTTGATGTATTTCTTCGCATCATATGAATGCAAATGCGTGGCTCAATATGTGAAATACCAGCATGTGTCAAATGCCACAAAGTCGAATGCTCATGTATCCTTAATGAGGCTTGAGACTTTAGACCAATGTCACGAATCATTCAATAACTGAACAAAGTCCAAATGACCTGAACGTTTCAGCGTTCAATATTCGCCAACTGAGAAACTTCACTTCCCTTTTTTTCTCTATTCCGGCACCCATTCCCTTTCAAGTACAAATTCTGTTGACTCGCTTTGCAAACCTGATCTGCGGAACACATAGCATGATTACCTGAGGTTAACTGTAAATAGCCGTGATTCAAATCGGTAGTGTTTACAGATTTAGAAAGGTTTTGCAATATGTGTAACCTAACCATCTGTTTCCCTGGACGTTAAAAAGAACAGTCCAAAGATGGTGTCTCAAGTCGGATCATTATGTCTGCAACACTCAAGACACCATAACAGTCATTTCAATACCGACCAATCCAAATAATTACACTAGTACCCCTACTCTCGCTCTTTTAACTATCTCGGGGTCGTGGCGTGTGGGACGGGCATCGTCGGGCGACACACTGGGAACCGAACAGGTGCCGTCATCCTGGGAGCACGTCACCTCCGCTCTGCACCCGGTACAGCACTGACCGGCGCTGTACCGGGTGCAGCTGGTCGTCCGATGCGGCGTGTGACATTCAGCTTGTACCGTGCGCTACTGTCGGACAACGCGCCGGCGACTGTGACGTCTGCTGCTGTTGGCAGACGTGCCGGATGCGACGACGGTGACGTGCCGCTGCGTGTGTGCCGCAGTGGTGCCGGATGCGACGGTGACGTGCACAGCTCGTCTTGTAATGGTACCGTGGTGCAAATCTGCATTCAACCGACGACGACGCGCCAGGCCACGACTGTGCCGTGTGCGACGCGCCAAACAATTAGTTGTATCCGTGTGCAAAACCTCGATGAAAACGACGTGCCGGCTGCAACAGTGTCGTGGGCAAAACCTCGGTAAAAACGACGTGCCGGCTGCAACAGTGTCGTGTGCAAAGCCTCGGTGGAACGGTATATAGTAAAGTAATCTTGGGTGGAACGACGTACCGGCTGAAACAGTATCTATCGTGTGCAGCCACCGACGATGACGCCTGATATTTGCGGAGACTCGTGTGGGTTACAACTCACATTAGTACCGTGGGCAAACGACACCACAGCGCTGGCCGTGACAGCGAGGCGGGGAAATACTGATCCATCACGTGGGCCGCCTCGTAATCTAGATACAGACATAGGGCGGAATCTAGATACATCTAGATACAGACATAGGGCGGGAATCTAGATACAGACAGAGGACCGATACGCGGGGAACACCAGTAACGAGGGCAAATATCGACAACCCGGTGCAGTTCCGCGCATAGTGTGCCACCGCCGGCCTCCCTGACAGTCGCCGCGAGTCGGCTCAGTAACAGTAACACAGTAACCCAGTTTGTCCGCCCCTGTAGCTCAGTGGGAGAGCGCTGGACTTCTGACCAATGCCGGTAGTGGCAGCCCGAGTTCGAGTCGCTTCGGCGCTCGCTATTTGCTCCTGACTGGGATGACCTGCGGCCGGTGGCAGCGATCGCAGCTCAAGGCCAGGTCAAGGTGACGTCAGTGAGCGGGGCGACCGTGTCCAAGTATGTCGGGACACGTACAACTTCGTCTTCTAAATTCTGCCCGCCAACAGGAATTGCACGTGGGTGGTGAGGTCAGAGCAGCGCAACAAGCTCTGCCTTAGCGTTGATCCTGACCTCGGAACTCCATCCATAACAAAACATTTTCGACAGATTAAAAAAAAATGTCGGCCCACATGTGCCTGGTGCAAGCCGCAAGGTTACGGTACAGCAGGTACCAGTGCGAGACGGCGGTACCGACAAGCTGTTCTGGACGGAGCCGCCGGTTTTGTGCCGCAATGACTTGCTTGTGTGCCACCTTCCTCATCGCACCGAGAGAGAGCCGGCTCTGAATAAACGGGCCGGGGACCGCCTGGTCGTGCCCGGCTCGGGTGTAGCCGGATGGTCCTAACATACGGCAAACACACGAATGCAGGGCGGCCACGAACGCGACGCCGTTCAACTTGCAGATGTGTTTACACAGTAATTGACGCATGAGTTTGCGAGTTTGCACAAAGTTTGTGTCAGGAAAATTGCGGGTCTGCCCAGTAATGTCAAGACAACACTGAGCACAACCGCGTAACCATGGACTCATTTTGGTTCATACAACGTAGTAAGACTGATGAGGGATTTCGTCTGAAGTGTAGAACACTGCTTTCAGCCATGCATGTGGGTTACTAGGGCACAAAACATAGCTGGTTAAGTCTGTGTTCTGACCGTCACATTCCCGGCGGGAATCCCTGGAATCCCCGGCGGGCATTTTACTCTACTGCAGTTCGGCAATGTACTCATACATTGGTATCCCTGTAACTACTTGCTACCGGAATCGGTAGAAAGCACTTTTCTACCGATTCCTCGGATTCCCCGCGGGAATTGACGGGTCAGAAGTGACAGAACACAGCCTAAGTTTAAAACATCTGATAAAAGTCGGCCGCTGTACTCACCAGATGCCCCGCGGCGAGGTCAACTGCGGGTCGTATGTGACGGTGGCGCTCTCCTCGGCCAGGGAGACCACGATCGAGTGGATGCCCGCGTTGTCGCCCACCGTCGTCTCGATGTTCCGCACACACGACTGGCACGTCATCCCTGAAACCGGAGCCACATATGGTGAGGCATGAGACACGGCAGCGGCAGCGGCGGCGGCGGCGGCGGCGATAGAGTGTAAACAGTGCACACTTCTCACGTACACAGATGCCAATCGAGACAGGTGGGAGAGGGTTCCCGACACAACGATGCATGCAGAGTAGAAGCGCTGGCAGAGGAGAGAGAGCCAAGTCCTAACTAAATGCATGCAATGGAACATTGGACGTGGGAATAAGTATATGCAGTAGGGTTGCAAGGCTGAAAACACCGTTCACATGGTCCACATTGGCGGAACTGAGAGTTGAGTCTCTTGAGACGGACAATCCTTTAACTGGTCAGCTCAATGGTGTCCACGCAGTGTTCGAAACTAGTCGTTTGGGTTTGATAACACAGCCTGCGCTGTATGTGTCATGCATGACAATCTCCTGCTATAGTCTAGTCGATGTTACAGCGGTGCACCAGGCAATTTATTCCAGTAATTGTGCCAATGAGTATGCCCGCGAGATCTTAGTTACTTTGTTTCTTTTGTGCATAGTTGAGCTCAGTTCAATGCTGAACGGCTACTATTCTCTCACTTTAATTATGTATCACGCCTAGCGAGCAAACTGACGTGTCATAGAGCCAACAAGCTCAAAGGGCTCAACAAGTGTCAAAGAGGTCTATAAGTAAGCTGGAAGTTTTCATTCCATACAATTTACACTGGGTACGCTCTAATAACAATGAGTAACACCGAATAACCCACAAAAGGCGAACCAAATATGCCATAAGATGTTTATGCATGTGAACATTCGATAACAGTAGAATACAGGCAGGCATATTGCCAAAAGACAACCACATCGCACATTACACCTGATCACCCTCTCATAACAAGCCGGACGTAGCTCAGCATAAGTAAGCTGAAGCCTCGCTATCAGGCAGACTCGATAACACCGCCCCTAACATGCCAGGCTTACCGCCCAGACATGAATAAAAGTGACATTTGCAATGAACACAAATCATTTCAACTAGAGAAGGGCTCGTTTAACCCCGTGCCCGAGTGACCCCGACTGAGACTCCTGCTGCCCATACGTCTGGTGATACATTCCGCCAAAGCCGGGCTAAAACAGGACCGGCCGTGTCACTCCCGGGCAGAGCGGCAGCACCGCTGACATTTGGACACCAGCGCCAGTCAAGTGCAGTTTACTGCCGGATACGTGCCACTCTACCCCGCGGGTACGCAATAACGGCAGCAACTCCCACGCAGCGACAGACACGTGCCGGTGGACCGATATCGGGGGGGGGCGACGCGAATCGCCGGGGGGATGCGCATCTGAGGGGGTAGGGACGTATCTCGGGGAGGGGAGATGCGTCGTGCGCGTCTGAGTCCACAATACGGGCACATAATGACTCGGATGTAGGTACAACACCCGGCTCGTTCGTGTCAGTGTTCTGGTGTCTCTCTTAGAAGGCACAGTGTGTCTTCTCACCTAGTCACTCTGGACGTATAATTAGCCTATCCAAACGCTATTATATAGCCGTGATGAAATACAATGCAGTATGTGCTGATGTGCCGGAGAGAACAATGCATCGCCCAGGTACTGTGAGACTGCCTCGAGAGTCCAGGTCGTGTAAATCCAGACACTGACCTGTTCAACCATTTGACAGAAACATACGAAAGGTATGTACTATTGGTTCTAAAATAAGCGTCCCGCTGGCTTGGCCGGCACAGCAGTTAAAGGGAACATACCGTCTTGGGAAAAATATGTGGATTGATGCAGATGAGTGCCCGATGGAGTGGCTTCTCATCTTCATCCTTTTCTCATAATTTTTCCGAAGGCGTTAACTCCTTAAACTGCTGTGCCGCACCAGGCCAGCGGACGCTTATGTTTTGGGGAACAATAGTACGCAACTCTTAAAAGACACATTTATTGGATGTTAAACAATAAACATGTAGTACATGTGGCACTGATTCGGTGCTTGGCCTGTCAAAATTGTGCATGTCAATGGAGGTTTGGTGACTGGCTTCTGGCTGGCTAGTATTCTCCAACATCTGCAGGCATAGGCGGAGAATGTAGTACGGCAGGTGTGGCCAATGCCACATCAACTCGTGTAAGTTGTGTGGCAGAGCAATACCAACTGGCCCTGCCACAACTGGCTTGAAAACCATTCTCCACCCATGTCTGCAGGACGTCTCCTTTAGTTTGTTGTTGCATCGAACACATATACCAAACCAACTCAGCGCAAACGTACCGTCTGCTCTTCATAAAACGTGCAAGTCACGAACAGCTTATACTAACAGCAAATCACGAACTCGTCAAAATTATGTAGCGCAATTCAACGGTTTGTATCGCCGTGCCCACTAACAGATGGACAGCAGCACCATTTCGATGCAAATCCTGCAAACCAGCCACGGCACAGCGCAATGTCATGAGCAATGAGCATGACAGTCACCTCTGAACACACCGCTCATTCGGCAGTACAATCGGCGGCTGTTTTGATGGTCGGAATTCAGCCGGCCTCTGAGTTGTGTGACCGGGTACCATTGTTATTCGCCCTTCCGCTGTGGTGTGGCATGCGGTTCCTTGGCAATGGGCGTACTGATCCAATCAAAGTCCTTTAATACTAACTAAAAAGAAGAATGTGTCGTCTTTCCACCGACTTTGAACACACCTACCGCATTAATATTAAAGGCCAGCCCGACTGATGCATCCTGAACAAAAACATCATTCGCAAGTCCATTCCCGCTTGATACTAGACCTTTGCACGGCAGACCCAGTGTCCCTACCAAACTCGGGCTGGTTAAGGCTCCAGACTCGCCCTGTGCCTGACCAAAGCAGGCCTGTATATGTCGAGTGCATTATATAATGCGATACACGTACCTCGGTTACGCAGTTGTGCCAGACTGTCGGCAATGACGATGTTGAAGGTGCATTGCTCATTCACATTAGCAAAGCAATGCACCCTCAATTTGCAATTATCTAGCTGAGATGAGGTATGCAAGTAGCTTGATATTGCCTCCCCCCCTCCCCACCGCTACGTTTGTTCGTGTTAAAACTACCGCCTTTGACGGAAGATATGTTAATTTATGTTAGTTATGCTTACATACAACGACGAAAAACTGACGTTCAGTCTGGCAGACAAACAACGCTGCAATCTTCCGTGAGCATAACCTGTTTGAAAATTACATACACAGAACGACAGGGAAACATCGAGAGTGACGTATAACACAACCGTCAACAACGCAGGCAATGACTCCTAACGAAGGAAAATCAGCGTTCTCGTCACTCCAACTAGTTGGAGCCGGCGACGCAAATCGAAGCGCGTCACACCATCAATGACTCGGCGTTGCAGACTACCACCTTTACTTTTATTTTACAAATGATTGCAGTTCAGACCTCTAGTCTTCCCGCAGTCTCATCCCCCCGACATCGTACCTTTGACGGAGAGGATGACGGTGGCGGTGGGCTCACTGGCCTCGATGTCGACCAGCTGGGTCATCATGGCTGCTGTCTTCTCAGTTCACCACCGACACACCACCCCAGCCTCCACCACTGTCACTACCAGTCACCACCGCAACAGCAGCCGCACTACTGACGTCACGATGACGTCACACACACAGCGGGCCGACGGCGGCCGCGCCGCACCGCGCACTGGACCGTGACGTCATACACTGGTTCGAGAAGTGTCGTTGAGAATCCGGCGTTCACTGAGTATCAGCAGGTTCTTCTGAGTATCAGCAGGATCTTCGCTCTATGGGCTCTGTACCCACTGAAGGCCGACAGACCTGAGGACAGACACAGCGACTGTCAGACACACTGCCGTGGGCTGGAGGGTAACAGAGGGCGGGGGGGGGGTAATGGCCGGGGTGTCAATCGAGACGTTATCCAGACGGTCATTAATGGGCCAGGGGGTCGTTACAGACCGGGGCCCGTGCCGGATGTTGTTTTGATGATGATGATGATGATGATTCGGGTTTCAGGGCGCCTCAACTGTAAAGTTATGTGGCATGTTGTTTTGAGTCGTCCATTACCGCTGTGACAACTGACGATTGTTCGGGTCGGGGGTCCAGGGGGCAGGGAGAAGGGTGTTACTGATCACATTGAGAACAGATCAGTGGCCACACGATCAACTCATCGAAAACACCAATGATTAGACATCTGACCAGCAAACTCTGGGTTGCCATGCCGTTCTCTCCAAGCCCATTTTTCACTCTCACCCCGAACGATTGTCCCGAACGACTGTTGGCGCCCAATCACAGGGGGCTCCTGCTTCTCACAAGGCTGCAGTAACAATGTTGAGAGCCCACCCCACACCTGAATTAAGTCAACCAGAGGCCTGTTCACGACCACCTGCGGTTCGGCGGTTACCAGCTGGCTCTAGCCCCACCCCTTTCCTCGTGCGTCACCACATGCAGGCGTCTCTTGAACACTGAACACCGCACTGCGCAAGTTTACGTAACTTTTTGATCCTGCGATTCGGCAGTCGCTTCTTGCCAACCACCGGAGCCACCGCTAACCGCAACCGTGTGAAGTCAAAAATTTCGCCCATCCCCACTTTTAGTTACCCCTCCCGGCCACTGCTGACCGCCGAACTGCAGTAGGTCCGTGAACAGGGGGATATGGCCTCAGGGGAGATATGTGGTCTGAAGAGCGGGCGACACTGGGATTCGAACCGGGGCCCTCCCGCCCCGCAAACCTTCATTTGAATAGTGCTCCCGTTATACATAACACCGCCCTATCCCCCCCCCACACACTGCGCACACACTGCCCTGACAATCCCGACGACGACCTCCGGACCGGCACCCCCCTGATTACCGCTGCGCTGGTCCTTTCATTGCACCACAACTGCGCCACAAACAGGTGCTGAGCCGCTGAGCTGTGCTCGTCGGCGGCGGCGGTGACCGGTCAGGCAGCCCAGTATCAGCCGCCACTCGAGACGGCGGCCGGCTGGTCCGCTGAGGCAGCACAAAAAGCCGCCCATCAGGGGGCAGAGGTCAACGGTCCGTGCAGCGCAGCATCCGCGCCGCGCACGGTGATACGACACCCGAGTAACGCAGCTGATGCGACTGACTAGGTCGAAACAGATCAGCCGGTGTGGTACTGTCCAAACAGTGTGGCAGCGTAGTGTCCTGAAATCGTTTTTTGCTAGAGTGTGATGAATGCTGAGAGGAAGTCACTACTCCAGAAGGAGGTGGCTATTGAGGTTGAGATTTGTATAACAATAATAATAGCCAGTAAAGCGCTGTAGTTGGCGATGAACGAGAGAGCGCGAAGGAAATGTATGGTGAAATTCAACTCAATCGTGCAAGTAGTTTCTGAGATACAAAGAGGTGTGCACGTACGCACGTGCAGAAGCACCCATCCCTGACTTGTGTAAAAACGGCGGCTGGGAGGTCCCTAACCACACACCAAATTTGAACACAATCGGCCCAGCAGTTCCTGAGATATAGAACAGGGGTGTGTACGTTCGCACGTGCAGAGGCACCTCACCCCTGACTTGTGGAAAAGCGGCGGCTGGGCGGTCCCCAACCACAACCAAAATCGAACACAATCAGCGGCCCCAGGCATTGCGGAGTTTTTTAGTGAGAGAGAAAAAAAAAACACTTTCCGACACCCCTCACGCAAACAAAATGGTTGGATGGGGCTACTCAGCAAAGAAGCCCGTTTGTCAATCGGACGTGCGGTTACAGATATACGAGCTTCTCAAAAGCGTCGCCACGGTCTGGGCCGCTAATAATCAGATTTTTCCCATATACCACGGAAGGACGAGCGAGCGCGAAGCGCTTGCTCTTAATAACCCAACAATCGATGCTTCGAGCAGTCAGTTTGCTGTATGTGTTATGCGATTTCACCGTAAGCTCAGAGGACTTGTATGCAGAAAATGATCCCTTATTCCAGCTGTGCCACTTAAAAGTATTCAGTTATGGTTTGACTTTTGAAAGCTCCTAAACTGAAAAGTGGAAATTATAAATCATGTTTGACGTCTTTCGCAGGTAGTTTTTTTTTTTTGCATGGTACCTGGACTTGTGTTTATATCGTTAGGCTCGATCGTTTATGACGTAGTTTCGATGGCAAGTAACGTGACAAAAAAGTTTATTTGGGTGTGACTTTTCACTCATATTTGTGAAATTCAGGACACCGTTGACTGCTGTTGAGTGTAGAGTCTACACTACGCTGACCCGTCAGCAGCATATGTCTGAGGAGCCAAATAATGGTCATTTGTGTACTATTTTTGCAAATGTACTACAGCTACGCAAAAAAAAATATGCTTCAATCCAAGAGTCCAAACCAAAAATCCAAGACTGGTGTAGACTGATAAGTTAGAGCTGTAACACAAACACAGGGCAGATGAGCGGTGCAGCGCGTGGCTGTCATCGTAAAACGCCGCACAGCAGAGATGTAGGTATAGCGTTATCAAGAGCAAATAGCGTTTGTATGACAGGCACATAGCCTAGCACCGTCTTCAAAATTCGTCGCGAAGGAATGCAAATTCAATATCGCAAACGCAGCTGAAATTAGCGTAATTGCCGACCTAAACAATACTCCTATCTCTAACAATACGGTCAAGGGACAAATATACAGCGAATATAGATGCAGGAGTGGTGGAAACGAACGTACTGGCCAGGTGTTGCTATCTGGGCTAGACGACCTTTGGCCATAGCGAACGAATCTGGCCAGATGCCAGGCCACGATAACGTAGCGAGTGAAGCCAATCATGCTCAGGTGGTCAAAGTACCAAGGTGCCTGATAAAGGCATGTGCGGAAAGAATCGTGAAATCAATGTAAATCAGTCGTAAAACAAAGAATGTATCTGCCTATGTAGCTCAGTAGGGAGCATGCTGGGCTTCTGACCTCTTCTGGTGGGGCAGGCCGGGTTCAAGTCGTTTAGAGTCGGGGGCAAGAACAAGAGGCCATCACTGGGAACTCCTCAAACTAAAGGCATCAAAAGTATTGAAACATGAGGCCACACCAGATTATTTTGAGTTGTCCCATTAACCACGGTAGGGTAAATGACTGCAGCGAGATATAGCAAAATACCTACACAACTTGTAATGTTGTTGGTGCCATATATATATGCCAGATACTGTCTTTTACTATTCTGGGCTTTTGACTTTTCACATTCATAAATCCTTTTGTCATATTGATCTATCTTTACTTTTATCATTGCATTTTACGTCTTATGATTTAACTACGGAATGCCCGTTTCTATCATAACAATGTGTCAGCAGCACATTGTTATGAATACGATTCCTAATGTTGGCAAAGCAACATAGAGAATACAATATGTTTGACATTGTGGCGGTAAAAGCCAATTGTTTGGTAGGAGTTTACAACAATACCTAATAAATAAATAAATAAATACATGTCCGCCCCTGTAGCTCAGTGGGAGAGCGCTGGTCTTCTGACCTATCCCGGTTGTGGCAGCCTAGGTTCGAGTCGCTTCGGCGCTCGCTATTTGCTCCTGACTGGGAGGGCCTGCGGCCGGTGGCAGCGGTCGCACTCAAGGCCAGTTGACGTCATGAGCGGGGGCGGACCGTTCCAAGGTATGTCGGGCACGTAAAACTTTCGTCTCTAAATTTCTGCGGCCAACAGAATTGCGCGATCGGGTCTCCCTCACCAGGGCAATAAGCTCTGCGTATAGCGCGGGTCCGACTCAGAAAGAGCCATTCATACAAAAACATTCGGACTCAATTTTTTTAACTTTGTTGCACTTCAAACAAGATAAGTATAACAGGGATGATCTTAACATGGCAGTTATGTTTTATTTTTAATATAAAAATGCGAGACAAAAAGGAATAGCTCACCGTAGGGCATCGTCAGAGTGTCACTTCGAAATAAGTTGATTGAAATCATCCCTGTTTTATTATCCTCATCCATCATGACAAAAATAGCCATCAAACACATCAACACATCAACACAGATGCATTGTTAATAGCAGGAGCGTCACCACAGGGAGCCTGGGGCTGCCCTTCAAATTGCTCCAGCCCCACATTTTAGCAGGATTTTAGCATTGGTAATATTTATATGAGAGTTGGGGGCCAACCATCTGGCTACCCCTCCCCCAATTCCAGATTTTGTGATGATATCCCTGGCTAATAGCATGAGTCAGGACTCAGGACTCAGGTATTTGCATGGGTCCAGCTATTTGGACATCTATTGAACCTATATCAGTCAGCAACTCTAGACAACTGAAACCTCGGACATATATTAACGCTGGACCTTACATGCTATTGGTAATGATGATGATGATGATGATTTGGGTTTAAGGGCGCCTCAACTGTAAAGTTATGTGGCGCCCATTTATTGGTAATGTAGTGTGTCCGTATCGTCTACATCACAAACACCTGTAGAAACAGCAAGACAACCATAATGCCGGACTTCATCCTAACACCAGACTTAATTAATGCCTCATTCATTCCGATTGTATATCGATATTGTGCGATGACATCGCAATAGCATGAAAGTCGGGCATTTAGAACGTGCCCAGGATTACAGATGTTTAACTCTCGTCTTACAGGAGCTTTTCTCAAACTTTCGCCGTACGGGCAGATCGGGGACCTGACAGCCTCCCCGTTGTTAACTCCAAATCAAGCAGCATAGAGTGCAACGCAAATAAGAACGCCACGCATTTGCTGCCTGTCATGTGAGAAATCTAACGGTATGCAATTTTTCGGTTTCAGGCCAACAGGTGACCTTCCAGGTCCTGATCAAGTGAATGACCTAGACTCGATCACGTCCAGAATAGTGATTTTGCTGTCAGAAAACCACAGAATTTAAATTGATAAATGTAAATAAAGGCATGTTGCTAGACCAGTTTTGTCTCAGAAATACAGCAAAGATATGAATTTGTTTGCATCAACAAAAGTCAATGAGGGATTAAAAAAATAAAATTAATTTCTTACACTTAGAGAGCCATCACTCAGTCAAAAATAGAGATTTTGCTGTGAAATTTGGTATGGGTAACTATTGTCCATAGGTACTCAGTTCTCTCACATATATATTTTTTAATCTCTGAAAATTTGGCAGTGATTTGACCCAAAAGATATTTTTTTGTAAAAAACTGGGAATCGGAGATTGCCATTAGTGTCAATTATATTTTTCATCTGTCATTTTCCGTTTGCAATTTGCTGCAAATGTCTATTTTCTACACTTTTAAAACATTTATCGTTTTTCCACCAGCATGACATCACTAAAACCGAAAACGTCATCTTTAAACTACTTACTTAACCAAATTCAATCCAATTTTGTCAGCAGATGTATCCTCTGTTGGATCATAGATCAGCTTCTTTCAGATTTCAAGCACACGTCTGTGCTACATGTGTAAAAAAACTATTCCAGAAAAACCTCATGGGGGCCTATCAGCCCCCCCCCCCATAAAGCAAGGATTAACCTACATTGACATTTGACATTGACACGCATATTGCATATTCTCTGCGCCTTTACTCAGAGTCAGCAGTAGCTGTTAGGTAATGTTAATGGTGCTGGTATACTGTGTTTTTTAGAGTGCCACTCCACCTTGGCTTCGCTGTTGGTACGCTTAAATCCCCAATACCCAGTGGCTTCTAGATATAATATGACAAAATATAAAATAGGTAGATAGTAGGTAGAGTAACAGTCCAGTCTTCAGACATGTCCAAAACTCAGACTTGACATACTATAAGTATGCAGACAACACTGATTAATAGTTTACATTCTGATAGCATGACAAACCCAAGAATAACATGTGTCCAAGGGTACGGCTGTTGACCCTAGGCTAAAAACCCAAACTATAGACATGTCCTAACCTCACAATTTTCATGCTATCAGAATACTGACTAAACCAATCCAATGTTTACATTCTGATGGCAGAAAACCCTGAGGATAGGCATGTCCGGCAAGAGTGTCACCACATTTTGAAAGTAGGGGGACAGACTAAGGACTAAGGAGACATTTTTAAGTTGTTTCTTTCCATGCAAAGGCCATGAAATGTTAGGCGTAATGATAAAATATAAAAATGTTGGGGGACGTGTCCCCCCATCCGCCCTATGGCACCGCCTTTCATATCCGGGGTTACAGCAGTTGACCCTATCTACTTTGTTAGTTGCTTGTTGTTAGTAACTCAGTAGACAGTAGTGACAGCAATTACCTGTGGTGGGAAAAACAATTTTGTTACTTTACTAGTTCCATTAGTAACAGAGTAGCAGACTAACAAGAACGCTACTGTTACTTTATGATCAGACCCAGATTGGATCAGATCAAATCAAATCTGATCATATCCAATTGGATCAGAGCCGAACCTGATGCAGTAACAAGATTGTTACATCGTTAGTGCAAAAACTGCTCCTTATAAAGTAACGGAGGAATGGACTATGGTCTTGTTAGTCTGCTACTCCATTACTAATGGAACTAGTCAAGTTATGAAAGTTTGCCCACCTCTGGCCATTACCTACATTTACAGGCCATTACAGGAGACAGCTGGGAAAAATCCCTTCTAAGAGTACCAGCCATAAAAATCCAAACAAAAATCCTTGTTTCTACCCAAATTTGACCCCCTTTTCTTTTGGACGAGTTCCTCGTCCAAATTTAAATTTCGATATGGGGCAAAGCCACCACCAACTCAAACCAGTTTATTTCTGGTTTGATATGTTAATGATATAAATCAAACTTAAAGGAACCAACCCAAGGCTCTATAACCTACCTAAAAAAATGTGAAAACAATTACGCGTACCAAGGACGCGTACTCTCCCAGACACAAATCCAAGCACAGTTCAGGATAACTAGAACACAGTTGCTGGATTTGCTGGATTTTGTTTGATTTGGAACCTTGAGTACCTGACCTATTTATCCGATCGCGCCTTTGTAGCAAGTAGTGTGACGTCGCCGGTTCTATAATATTACTCCACGCCTAGGATCTCAAGGACCTAGGGGGGCTGGGATGTCAAGGTGACGCTTGTTGAAAGTCCCTGACATTTTTACATTTATTTTACTTGCAAAAGAAGCTAACTATAGATATAATTTGATGTATCAGTGTGTTTTATATGCTACATACATTTATTATTGCGTGTGTGGAGTAAAAGCCTGCCAGCCGAGATCAAAGCATAAATATAGATTACCCGAGCCACTCTCCCATCTGGAAAGCATCCAGAGCATAAAAAGTATTTCGCGCTTAGTTACATACCTTACAATACTATCTTTTTTTATTTTGGGAGCTTTCTGACATTTTATTTTCATAACATACTGGACGAAATTGGGACGAAACGCCACTAGAAACGCCTTTTCATTTGTCGCTGGTTGTGACGTACAAAGACTTACTGGGGCAAGTTATTAGAAGAGGTGATAGCAATGACACATTTGCTGCATCATATATGGTAGCCCGAATCTGAGGCTATGGGCTGTAATCTCGGGAGTGAATGTGGGCCAATCAACGACGACATTTTCCGCTACATTATCACCGATTCGTCAAAGCTTTGGTTCACTGTGGGCGTATTGCTTGGAAAACACATTTCCTGTTTATTTCGGTTTTGTTTAGTATAAGCTGCGCCATGGTTGTAACCAAAGCTGTAACATTGACCTCTTAGTTATACTTATATCAATATTAGAGATCAATGAGCTTTAAGAGTGCTGTATTTTTTTTATTTAACCATGTAGCATGGATGAGCAATATTAGGTTAAGTATTTCACAGGTATTTTATGTGTGTACCGTGATTGTAACCAATATCAATATTGTTCTAGCACGGGGTCAGACCTACTCCCCCTTCCTGCCACCCCCAGGCCAGAGACCTAAAGTCAAATTATATTGTGATAGGTACTTGTGACTTGTGACTTGAGTTTGAAAGAAACCAGTGTTAAAAATACCATGAAAGAACCCTATCAAGCATTGATATTGATAAAACGTGTTGTTATGGTAGTACCAAACTGTACGAATCAAATTCTGTACCAACCTGCCTCATTTGCATATATATCAAGGGGCGGAAATTCATGAAATCACTTGGGGGCCCTAATGTTAATTTGATAGATTTTAACTCAGTTCTTACCATGCAACACCATAGGCCTAATTTTAAAATTTAAAATTTTTACAGTCTGTACAATGCTTTGAGTTCCATGGTTACAGACAAGCTTATGCTTGCTGGCAAGGTGGAGCAAATGTTTAGCCTCTTCTTTTCAGTCCACAAGCAATGAATGACACCAGGAGCATCCTGGACATCACCGACCATGCCTGCAAGGCGGAGCTGGCTGTGTTCCGGTCAGGCCACCTCGCCCCCTCTCCGTCTCTGCATCACCCTGCGGCTCTGGTCGGCCACCTGCCCGGGCCGTGTGACACCAGCCACGGCCGAGTGGGCACTGCAGCTGCGCCGCCTGGAGGCGCCCTCCTCCGCCCGCGGCACTCCGACGCCCGCCTGTAATGGCCACGTGGAGAGTGACAGTGCGCCGGCGCCTGCCAGTCGCGCCTCCTCTCCAGGGGTGACGCCCGCGCAGGACGCCGACTCAGCCTCTAAGACCCTGCTGGCGCACCTGCAGCTGCTGGGAGACTGGAGTCGAGAGACGGGCCGCGTCGATCAGCTGTACGTGGTGACTGGCTCCGCGGAGCTGGCCCTCCATCAGCTGGAGCTGCTGCAGCACCTGTTGTCCGAGGACGAGCCGGCGTCGTGGCTGGCGGAGCGGCGCGGCGCGGCGGAGAGGCTGCTGCGCCGGCTGCAGCAGCAGCTGCTCAGCTGGCACCGGCGGCAGCTGGCCGCTCGGCTGCTCACCGACCCGTGCTCGCAGGACTGGCAGTCGCCGCGGGCCGCCGAGGAGGGCGGCCGCTGCTCGTTCTCCGTCCACTGGTGGTGGCTGCACATGCAGGCGGTGCGGCACGACGCGCGCCACGCGCTGTCCGCCGAGCGCGCCGGCCGGCTGTTCGCCGAGCTACTGACGGAGTCGCTCGGCCAGATCGCGGTCAACTACGGCCAGGTGACGCTGCAGTCGGAGGAGCGTGCCGACCAGCTGTGCTGCGATCTGATGACGGTGCTGCTCGGAGCGTCCGAGCTGGTGCTGGCCGTGGCGTCCTCCCCGGAGGAGTTGTTTGTCGGCGGGGAGCGGGAGGACTCGCCGGCGGCGCTGGTGGCGGCGCAGTGTCGGGTCCTGCTGCTGCTTCTCGGACACGTGGCCGCCCCGCTGAAGGCGGTGCATAAGAGGTGCGGACGGGTTGTGACACACCTGCACCCGCCGCCGGCCAGCTGGCTGGCGCTGGTGCGGCCCGGTCTGGTGCCGCCCGACACCACCGCGCCGCATCAGCTCGATTCCAACGTGGCCGTCTACCTGCTGGTGCGTCTGCTGGCCGCCGCCTTCCCGGCGCCCGCGTGCTGGCCTCTGCTGTCCCGCACGCTGCTGGAGCGGGACTTCACGCTGTCCGTGCTGCTGCTGGTGCACCTCACGGAGCGGAGCGAGGCTGGCGAGTCCCCGGAGCCGGCCGGCGGCGGCGCGGCGCGCTCAGCCTGCCACGGCGCGCTCTGCTGTGACGCGCCAGAGGAGGGCTGTGTCGCGCACGGCGCCGTCTCGCCGCGCGCCCTCTTCTCAGCGCTGGTGTTGGCTGTGACGCGCGCGGCGCCGGCGGGCAGACAGTCCCTGCGCGCCCTGATCGCGCCCTGTCTCGACCGTCTGACGGAGCGCGGCTGCCCGAGTCTGTGGAACCAGAGCCGGCCGCTGTGGCTGCAGGCGCTGGTGGACCTGGCCGAGCCGCTCATGTCCTCTGCGGTCGCCTCGCTCGTGGAGGACATTCAGGAGAGTACGGACGTGGTGCCGGAGAGCCGCGCCGTCACGCTGCTGCAGTACGCCGCCGAGATCGCCGCCGACCTGCCGCCGGCGCTGCTCGACCTCAGCGAGATGCCTGTCGAGCCGCCGCCGCTCGGCCTGGCCGCCCTCGTGCTCCTCAGCGCCCTCTACGACGCGCTCAACGACCAGGAGGTAGTGATGCGCGCGGCCGTCCCGGGCAGCGAGCGGCGCGTGGCCAACGCCTGCGTCACAGTCGGGGAGGCGCTCTGTCGACCCGACGACGCGCTGCAGCGGGAGATGTGCGCCCTCGCCGACACGCTGCGCGCGCTGGCTTGCGAGGAGCCGAGTGATGACCCCACCGCCGCTGACGCTGCCGCAGACGGGGAGGAGGCAGCCTCGCTGCCGACAGCCGCCGCGGCGGTGGAGCAGGCAGCGCTGATCGGTACCGACCACGCGGGCCGCTGCGCCCTCTGGCTGGTCGCCGCCGTACTGCGCGAGAACGGCGGCTGGCTACGCCGGCGGCTGGGCGTGCCGGCGCCGCTGGCCGCCGCCGCCGAGCCGGCCGGTGGCGCCCTCTCGCTGCGGCTGCACGAGGAGGCGGTGTTCTGGCCGGCGGCGGCGCTGCTGCGGATGGGCGGGGGTCGGCTGGAGCAGGCGCGTCTGCTGGAGCTGAGACCTGACTGGCGCGCGCTGCTGACGGCGGATCTGGGGCAGACAGAGTCGCTGGTGAGGAGTCTGGTGGCGCGACGCTGGGAGCTGCAGCCGGACGCCACGCTGACCGACGGACAGGTGGAGATGGTGGACACGCTGCGGCGGCCGGCTGCAGCTGCTGGATCGTCAAACTGGTGCTGGTCTGTATCAGTGCTGGACAGGTGGGATGTGGACACGTGCTGCGCGCCGGCTGCAGCTGCTGTGACGTCACTGGTGCCTGGTCTGGCCGGCTACAGCTGCTGTGACGTCGCTGGTGCCTGGTCTGGCCGGCTACAGCTGCTGTGACGTCGCTGGTGCCTGGTCTGGCCGGCTACAGCTGCTGTGACGTCACTGGTGCCTGGTCTGGCTGGCTACAGCTGCTGTGACCTCACTGGTGCCTGGTCTGGCCGGCTGCACGTTAGGGTCCCAAATAACGGGACCATAAGTAAAGAGTGGCGCCACCCGCCGCAACTACCGGTAGGAATCTGAACTAACCGTGTTTATCCATTGCGCGGTGGGGGGCGCCGACGTGGGGCCCGGGCGATTTGCACAGAATTCTGAACTCATGCCGACTTTTAAGTGTTAAATCTCTTTAAATAGTTGATTTGCTAGTAAACGTTTACCAAATGGTAATTATTGCTACACAATGACACAAGTCATATTCCAAATTCCTGTAGCAAAAGGGGTCGTCGGCAATGTGAGTGAATTATAACATACAGGAATTTCGTTAAGCATAAACCCCTAGAGAGCGCCATCACTTGCTCGGACGCCAGCAACAAACCAAATTGCAAGGCAGGACACAAAATTATATAAGTGCTAACAAAAATAAAACCACAATGTTTTTCTATAATAAATATTGTCGGGCTATTTGATTGGTACATCATTTCTTATGCATTTTACGAGGGGTGTCCAACCTTTTTTTGATTAAAGGTGATGGCGACGACGTATCAAATTCCATGAAAAAAATGAATGGTACATTCTGGCGCATACAATTTTTTTATAAACATTGTAAGCAACCCATTATTATTGTATCTTGCCTTACAATTGGTTTGGTTGCTAGCGTTCCCGAGCAGTGATGGCGGCTCTCGTAATGGGTTAATGCCTTAACGGAAATTCGGTGGTATGGTTTGTATTCACTCAAATGCCGAGACCTTGCTACAGAATAGCGATTGGAATATGAACTTGTGTCATTGTGTAACAATTAAATTATCAATGGTATACGTTTACTAGCAAATTCCACATTAAAAGATGTAACACTTAAATAGTCGCTAGAAGTCAAAATTCTGTGCGAAATCGGCCCGGTCCCCTCGCCGCCCGCCTCCAATGGTGAAACCGTTAGTTCAGATTCTACGGTATTGCGGCGGTGGCGCCACTTACGTATGTCCGTTTGGACCTAACAGTGCTGTGTGACCTCATCTGTGCTGGGTCTTGGCCGGCTACAGCTGCTGGTGACGCCACTGGTGCCTGGTTGGCCGGCTACAGCTGCTGGTGACCTTCACTGGTCGGTCGGCCGCTACAGCTGCTGTGACTCACTGGTGCCTGGTCTGGCCGGCTTGCAGCTGCTGTGACCACTGGTGCCTGGTCCTGGACGCTGCAGCTGCTGTGACGTCACTGGTGCTGGTCTGGCGCTAAGCTGTGTGACGTACTGGTGCCTGAGTTGTGCCTGGCTTGCAGCTGCCTTGAGCCACTGGTGCCTGGTCTGGCCGGCTACAGCTGCTGTGACGTCACTGGTGCCTGGTCTGGCCGGCTACAGCTGCTGCAGTGTGCTGCGGTACCGGTGCTTGTCTGGCGTTGGTAACGTTAGATCTCGCTCTTAGATCTCGCTCTTAGCTCTGTGTTGATTTACCTTAATCTACTGTGAAGAGAATATTGTGCTATTCTTAGGTGATATATTTCCTCGTAGTTTGTGATGAAGGTGGCAAAAACATGAACAGTTATGTCCATTTCAGCAACATTCTAGTCATTCTAAGTCACGCATTTTGAGTGCAGTCAGCGGTCTATAATGTTTAATATGCTAGTGTTAGACCGTATGTTTGAGCCTATTGTTGGTTTTACTGTCATATTTATTTGGTGTTCATCGATCTGTTCACGATTGATCGCTGTGCCAAATACGAAGGGTTGTAATGCGATTTTTATCATACGTTCAGTGCTGACTTTCGTGTTTTCTCCATGACGTCATCGTCCAGCTGTCCCGTCCCGTTGGTCGGCGGTACATTGGGATCTTGCCAACCGTGGATCGGCGTAAGAACACGTGTAGGCTGATGGGCCAACTAAAAACAAACAAATCCGTTGGATAGTTATAATGGTAACAGTGAATTAAGGCGATGTCATTCAATGTCTCTGAAAGGCGTTTATGGGACAATGGATTTCGTTTGTGTTTCACGCCAGAGTATCTGCACATTATGGAAATGACCAGCTTTTGTTCATAACGACGGGGATCAAACGGCGCCTGCTACGGGAAACTCGCTAATGCATACGCAGTGTTCTGTGTACGGGGACTGTGACTATACGTACTATTGTCGTACCCGGCGTCAACTCGTCCTGGGTCGCCAGATTGAGGCTCGTGTTTCTGTCCAGCTGCGCCAATGCAACATCAACAGGTTCCTTTGTGTAAATATAAACTGGCGGCATTCTATCTGGAATAACAACAGCCGAATGTACTTTGGTAGAATGGCACCTGTGAGGATCTGAAAAGACGAAACTTAAAACGCTTAGCTTCTACCATGGGCGCCACATTAACTGACATTTTGCGTGATCATCATCATACAAGGTCACTTTGAACCGAACGAGATCCTCCACGTTTTGGTTTAAAATGTGTTGCAAAATCCGAAGCGCCGCTGTATGTGCGAAGATGTCTTAGAGATTGTCTGTTTGTAAATGTGTATGTATGTTTCGAGAAATATGTTCTTCTATTTGTTAGTCATTGTTTTTCCTTCAGTGAATAACTGAATTCGTTGATGGGTCTTGGTTGTCTGTCCTTCTTAACACCCGTGCTTGTTCAATGACGGCTAATAATAGGCATGCTGCAAGCAGCAATTGCGAATTTTGAGCTGGGGGATAAAGAAACACCGAATTCACTTTTAGACTAGAACACCCACAAAGTGCTGATATGTCTTTTTTAGGGAATTTAAAACTACAATCGCCCACAAACAAACGACTCTAGTGCGGAGAGGTTCGGTATTGCTACGTTGAAAAGGCTTCCACCTCATATTCTAACTTCCCCTTAGGCCGATGCGAGCCCAAGAGCATGAGCATGATAATTAATTTATTAAATTATTCGTGCAACTCGGATGGCCCCTGGAGGCTCTCTTGCCTTCACTCTTCTTTGTATGTATTGTTATTGAATTTAAGCTATTACATAGACGATTTGTAATAGTAGTTATATAGGTTTCGCCTCACTTCATCATCCTGCCACCAGGTGACGCGCTGAGCTGCGATATTGTATTATAGATGTCGCGACATGACGGTCATTTTGTTTAAGATGCAATGTGTTGACTAAGGGCCATCGACCATGTTGTGTAATCTGAAGAACTTTATGGAATCATGGCATAGAAACAGTGGCGGCGGAAGAGGGGGGAGGAGGGACAGTTTCCCCCTCAAACTCAGCCGAGGGGCGCTTTGTGTTTGTCAGGGGCTTCTGGTCTGAGAGGGGGTGCTCTGGCCGCCTGAGGTGCGCTCTGACCGCCAGGAGGGGCGCTCTGACCACCTGAGGGGCACTCCAGCCGCTTGAGGGGGCGCTATGACCGCCTGAAGAGGCGCTCTGGCCGCCTGAGGGGGCGCTCTAGCGCCTGGGAGGGGGCTCTGGCGCTTGAGGGGGCGCTTCTGGCCGTCTGAGAGGGGGTGTTCTGGCCGCCTGAGGGGGCGATATGGCCGCCTGAAAGGATACTCTGGCCACCTAAGGGGGCGCTCTGGCCGCCGAGGGGCGCTCTAGCCACTTGAGGGGGCGCTCTGACCGCCAGGAGGGGCGTTCTGACCGCCAGGAGAGGCGTTCTGACCGGCAGGAGGGGCGCTCTGGCCACCTGAGGTGTGCTCTGGTCACCTGAGGGGCACTCTAGCCGCTTGAGGGGGCGCTCTGACCGCCTGGAGAGGTGTTCTGGCCGCCTGAGGGGGCGCTCTAGCCGCCTGGGAGGGGGCTCTTGCAGCTGAGGGGGCGCTCTGGCCACCAGAGGGGAGCTCTGGCTACCACAGCGACGCTCTGACCGCCAGAGGGGGCGCTCTGGCCGTCTGGGGACGCTGCTCTGGCGGCCGCCTGAGGGGGCCGCTCTAGTCGTACCTTGATGGATTTCAACCGCGTGAGACCCGTTTTTTTGGTCGATTTAATTTTGTTAGGAAATGGCCGATCCGATCAATTTTTGCACAGTCTAATTCACCCCCAGGCGCGTTTCCTGTCGTATAGTCCCTGTTAATAAAAAATGAAAAACATATGGTGCTTGTCATTGACTCGTAACGTTTAAGATCTGCTCGTTAAACAACTTCCCACAGCAGAGGCTTACGTGACGTAGGCTGTGACCGTCAAAAGCTCGTGCTGGCCTTAATCGTGCAATCGGTTCGCGTAGTCAAGTGCTGTTGAGGTCACAATCTCACTAACCTATACGTTACGGTAGCCTCTACTGCGGGGTCACTGGGAAATGGTTTACCGAGCAGATCTTAACGTTACGAGTCAACAACAAGTATCCATAAGTTTGGATTTTTGTTAACAGACTGTACGGACAGAAATTGGCGCCTGTGCTGAAATAGACTGTGCGAAAATTCCATTCGGATTCGGCCATTCCTTAACAAATTATCGACAAAAAATGGGGTCTCACGTGGTCTGAAATCTTTAGTAGTGTAAATGACTACCACTATTTGATACATAATCACCGCTGTCGATTTGTATACAATTGGGGGGGCGGGCCCCCCAATGATATCAAATTTTAACATTAGGCCTATGATGTTGCATGGTTAGAATGGAGTTAAAATCTATAAAGTTAGCATTAGGGCCCCCAATCATTTTCATAAATTGACATCGCTGTACACAATAATACACAATGGCGACCTATACCTATATAGGTCGCCCCTTTTGGTCTGATCCTCCAGGAGTCTTTCAGCCTTCTAAGAGGCCCTTCCGACCCACTGGCGGATCCAGCCGTCGGCTTTGGGGGGGGCTCTTTTTTTTGCAAAAAGGTAACCCCATTTTTTTCTCCTCGGATCTGGGCCGTTCACCTTATTTTGGTATTTGAGTTATACATATTC
>VOPJ01003740.1:0-26965 GCA_014673585.1 Semibalanus balanoides
TAAGGATTTAAATGGATTGGATTGGCTCACTGTTGGTTGACTCGTTGAAAGATGAAAGCTCTGAAGATGAAGGCTTGTAGAATTTTGAAGAATTGAAGACCCGACGAAATCCGGGGTCACTGCGACACCATTTAATATGTAATGAAGTAGTGTTCGTTTTCGTCGATTCGATCAGTTCTTTCGGTCTCGTTCCAGTCCCCAGTTAGAGAGTTTGTTCCTTTCATGCTATATTGATTGTCATCAGTTACTCTTCACTCTCGTCTTCTTTTACACCACATTCTCTCAAAGTTCCTCCATTGCTCTTCCATACGCCACACCCCGCACACGGCCGTGAGTCACATGACCCCGCTCTCTCAGCGCCCGAGCCAGACTGACTCCCCCGTTCAGCTCCGCGGCGCATCGCTACAGGCGCCGGCCCGCTGGCCACCGGCCAAGGTCATATGACATAATATTCTACCAATCACACTTTGAGGCACACGTGACCGAACTCCGGTTGGCAGTTCCATACCAAATAAGGTAAAATAAATCACGGCCAGGTCATAACTACTAACTTTGTTACAATGTGACAGGAGTAAAAACGTTGTGAAATGTACATATTCTCATCGTTTTTCGTATATAATTATTCTATTTCCTTCTTTATAGGATTATGTGGTTGTTAATTTCCCTAAAACTTTTTTTTTGTACGACCAATTCGTTTTCCTGTGTGTTGATTTTGTGCTTTGTCCATTGTGAACTCATCATACAATACTGGGCTAATTTCCCTAAAAAGGTGCGCTAAATGTCTCCAAAAACGTGCTAAATTTTCCAACAATGATCTAAGATAGATGCTTAACTGGTACTAAACTAGATGCTAAGGCAAAGGTGCTAGAAATTTAGCACCATCATGGAGTGTCAAACGAGGTCTTATCGTCCGGCAGTTAGTACATCTCCTGGCCAATAGATGACACTTTACTAACAGATGTAGTTTCCTACTAGAGTAAAATACCACTAGATCATAATATATTTATTAATGTATGTAGGCTACCCCAAGTATATATGGCAACTCAACATGAGGATTTGACAACATTTTATTGACTAAAAATGGGTCGCCAAATTAAAGCTCCGTCAAGTGAGGCATCCTGTAGCGCGTTTCACATTGTTATGCCACGGATTTTGCATTCAACGCTAAAACGCGGGCTCAGTTCTGAACGGAATGCAACGGGACTTAAATAAAGATGTTGCTTCGGGTATCGGCTTTGAGGAGCCACAGAACAAATTTGATAACTCAAATACTTTTCGATATATCGAATGGAATATGCGGCTAGGTCCCGCTCAGAGACCAGTTTTCAGGGGATTAACACGTAAAACTAGGAGGAACATGTCGGATATAACTAAAAAACGCGGGCACAGCTTCAAAGATAGAACCGTGAAAACAGCACGGTTGGATGCAAAATTGTTTTTCCTCTCTGATTCCAGAGAACATATTTGATAAGTTACATAGTTGTTGTACAATCAGCTGAAATTTGAAATATACGGTCGAATTTCCTATGGCGGCGGTCCCGCCCGGGCGGACGGCCGCCGGTCGCCACGACCGCGTTTGACACACTATGTGCAGGCGCTTCGTTTTGACACGCAGGCTTACGGTGCTAATATTTAAGCACAGTCGGACTGCTTGATTTAAGTACCATTGCTAAATCTAAGCACCCCTAAAACGGCTGCTAGCGTTTAAGCAGGTGGCTAAACACAATGGTGTGCTTATGATCTAGCACCATAGTAATCAGCTTGAAATGAGCAGCCTACTGGTCCTGGGATTTGACATTGAAAATATAACCCTTAGGGTGCTAATCTTTTTTACAGTGTAGAGTTCGAAATGACTGCACTTTTACTTGACCTAGCCGCCCAACAGCCATGGCATCACAGCCACAGTTAGCCACAGTCACTCCCAAATGTCAATAGCTGGCCGTTGGCCAGCCGTGAGGATTTGTGTTAATTCATATTATGCGTTAATTTCCAGTCTACTGTAATGGCAACATGCCAAGGCTTCTTTTAACCATGATAAGTTTGATAAAATTGATGCAAAAAAATCCAGGTAGACTATGCAGCCACAGCCGTAGCCACAGCCATGATCTAGAGATTTTCCAGTCCGATCCACCCCATTAGCAATGGGTTCGGCCAGCCATGAGGTTAACCGCCCCATGTGGAACTCTACTGCCTAGTGTATGGGAGACTCTTTTGACAACAGCCTGACGTTTATTGGCAGGACACTAAAAGGCTAAAGCACATGCAATACTTCGCGTGTCGCAGACAAATTGCGCTTCGTAGACAATCGCGTATCCTGTTGGAGCCCAATGTCAACCTAGAGCCAACTATTTTTGCGCACTTTCGAATGGCACCACCAGCAGCGCGGTTTAATCATCACGAAGTTATGTGTATCCACAATGTTCGCACATCGCTTTCATGTAATTGACTCATTTTCTTGTTGGAAGTTTCATTTGACCGCCCTATTTTGCGTGCTTTAGAGTAGGATGCTTTTTAGAGTTATACATGGGGCGGCTATCCCCATGGCTGGCCGAACCCCATGGCTAATGGGGCGGGCTGGACAGTACAATTTATAGATCATGGCTGTTGCTACGGCTGTGGCTGCATAGTGTACCTGGATCAGGGACTATCATGGGCTGGGTGCACCGATGGGTGCCCACTCAATTCTTCCAAATGTCTGGGTTGGGTATTGCATTTTTTGACTTTTCATGGGTACTGGGCGGGCATGGGTATGGCAATTTTTAGGAATAATGTTGCTTAAGAGCTTCTTTTTTACTTGACAACCAGATGTTTAACCAGGTAATCTTTTTTTGTTATACGATATCTAGGACACTTATACACAATAGACTTTGGCACAATTATATGACAACAATAAATCGTGGTAACTAGTAGGGCAGTAATATATTTTTAAATCCATGTCTGATCCTAAGGTCTAGATCCAATATGATAATGTTGACCGCAAAGTGTTCGATAATTTCCAAATCAACAACAACACACAGGTGCCTGATATTATTTCTCGTTTATAGTATGAAAGTCAACATGCTAGGATAATCGTTGCACGACTTTTGTTAAAATAATTATCTGACCTTATCTGAATGGGTCCCAATTGGGCATGGGTATCAATATTATGAATTTGAATGGGTTTTGTCTGGGTCTGGGTTTGGTGTTCATGGGTTTCGGCTGGGTTGGGCTTGGGGTTTGGGCACCCATGATATTCTCTGACCTGGATTTTGTTTTGCATCAATCTTATCAAACCAATTATGGTTAAAAAGGCCTTGGCATGTTCCTATGACAGAGCACATAATATTAATTTACAAAATCCTCACGGCTGGCCAGCGGCCAGCTATTGACATTTAGGAGTGGCTGTTGCTGGCTGTGGCTGTGATGCCATGGCTGTAGGGCGGCTAGTCCTAGGAGAAGTGCAGCCATGTCGAACTCTAATGCTCTTCCATGTACCGTATGCTCGTGTCAACTAGGTTCTGATGATGATTATTGGGGTCTTAGGGCAGACCGACAGCAAAGGTCACATGCCGCCCATCAACTAGGTTAGAATCAGTGGCGTAGCCAAGGGGGTTGGGTTGGGGGGGCAAAGGGGCCATGCCTCCCCCTGGAGGCCTGGCGGGCCCCTATGGCGGCCGAGCGAGGGCCCCCTGGGGCCGAAGGCCCAAGTGTTTTGGATGGTATCAGGCGCCCGCAAAACGCCTTACGTGACACCAAAAACCCTCTGTTGGTCGTGAGGGGGCCCTCAGTCGGCCGGAAGGGGCCCTCGATTGCCTGATGGGGGCCCCGGTCGGCCTGAGGGGCTCTCCGGTCGGTCTTAAGGGGGCCCTCATTCGGAATGAAGGGTCCCTCTTTCGCGTCTGATGGACCCTCTATCGGTCTGAGGGGCCCTCTGCGGTCTGAGGGGGCCTCTGCCAATCTGATGGGCGTCTTTCTGTAGGGCCTCTGTTGGTTTGCAGTGGGTCCTCTTTTTGGTTTGCGGGGGCCCTCTGACTACCTGAGGGGTCCCCTGTCGGTTCTGAGGACCCTCTGTCGGTCGGAGGGGGCTATCAGTAGCCGGGGGGCCCGTTGATCGGCCTGAGGTACCTTCTATCGGTCTTGAGGGGACGTCTTTTGGTCTGAAAGGAGCTCTCTGTTGGAATGATGGTGCCTTCTTTCGATCTGAGGGTCCTATGTGTATGGTGAGGAGCTCTCTGGTGGCCTGAGGGTCCACTCGGATAGCTTGAGGGGCCCCTTTCGACCCGATAGGCCCTCTGAAGGCTGAATGGCCCCTATTTCAGCCTCAGGGGTCCTCAGGCGACATGAGGGGGGTCATCAGTAGGCCTAAGGGACCCACAAAAGCATAAGGGCCCCTCTGGCCACCTGAATGAGCCCTCGATTAGCTTAAGGGAGCCTTTGGTCGGCCTAAGGTAACCACAGTCGGCATCAGGGCGTCTGCAGGGGCCCGCTATCGGCTTGGGGGTCCAGCCTGAAGGGGCCCTCTGTCGGTATGAGAAGTCCTCATTCCGCAGGATGGGGCCCTCTCTCGGCCTGAGGGGCCCTCTAGTGGCTTATGGGGATCCTTGGCCAGCTTAAGGCGGCCATAGTATGGCCTGAGGAGACCCTCTGTCTTTCCGAGGGGCCTCATTTGGCATGAGTGCTCTCTATTCACTTTAGAGTTCCTCTGTCGGCCTGAGGGAGCCCTTGGCCAGCCTGAGGAGGTTCTTGCTCAGCCTGCAGTGACTACGACCCGATAAGTAGTATTAACAATTGTGCTAGTGGCGGAGCTAAATATGTAGGGGGACCCTGTGTCCTGGGGGGGGGGCAATGTATGTGGCCAGGGGGCCACATCACAACACCACGGGTACTCCTTGGCGATATCCTGGATGCGTTTTTGTCATTGCACGTCTTTAAAGAACGAGAATATGCCAAAATGGCGGAAGGGCGTTTGAAAAGGTCTAGGGGGCCCGCTAAGACAATTTGAAGGGACTCTGGGCCTTTCATCGCAGTCAGATGCAACAGTCCAGTGAATCAAAACTCAAAAAATTTGCGGGCCCGCTCCGTGGCGCAATTTAACTACAAATTGCAGTCACATGTAGGTTAAAAATGCGTGCCGTTTCTTCCTTCTGCGCAGTATCACATATGGGTTGTGCTGGCTATTTTCCTATCTGAATGAGGCAAAAGAGTTCGCTTTCATCACTTTTTACAGCAATTTATACGCACAATAACATGTTTAGAAGTCCGCACCATAAGCAATGTGACGCATTGATAAGAAAATAATGCATATCCAGGGCATAGGACTCAAAATTTTGCGCCACTACGCGGCGCAATTTATTTACAAGTTGCAGTTCTTGACCCTTTATTTCAAGTTGGTAGGGGAGAGTGCCCATATTGCGCCCCCTTAAGCGAAAACACGTCTTGTGCTTAGCATAAACGTTGTATGAATATAATGCACTTCAGTCAACGCGATCTGGACTATTTTCTAGGCTAAAATAAACTCATCAATTTAAATCGGATACTTTTTTATGGAAGCTGTAGGATTTTTTGCAGATCCTTGCAAAGACCGCATAATAGGCAACGCGTGCCCTAATCTGCACACTTTACCGGGCGCATTTTAGGTGACTATTTTTTTCCAATGCTAATTTTAAACATTGTTGTTCGATTTGGCAAATATACGAAATGAAACCGGTTTCCAGTTTCCATTGCGTGTGGTATGTTATGTTTTTGAAGGGCGAAGTTTCCCGGTAACCTTAAATTTTTAATGCGAGAAAAAGTTGTTTTAAGTCTCACATGGTCAAATACCATGAGGTTATTACCACCGGGTCAAATATCACGAGTGCCTTGAATGCGCCATGGGCGCAAAGTGTTATAGTGTCCTGGGCGCAATATGTATGGGCGCGATTCGGAATTCACTGCAAGTCCGGGAAAACAGCATTGGCGGACAATGTTTAGTTTTGAATCTGGCCTTTTGCATAACCAGGATTACAAATTGCACTGCTAATTATAAATTCAAACTGCCTGTCAGCCTTCTTTCCTACTTCATAATAAAACATAACAGTTCGTAACATGCATGTTGCCAGATAAGAAAACACAACCATTTCGAAAATGACTTCCTGAACAGCGACAACTAACCTTTGCTTGGCGACGCAGCCAGAAAAAATAATTAGTCAGTGATGGGATTAATAATATGCACTAAGAACATAATATGCTCATATTTTTTCGAGATATTGACACTGTTCGGATTTAGGAACCTGGCGCAATCTTGGGCAACTCTCCCCTATAGGCTTATTCAAAAATTGGTGTCCGTTGCTTTTACGTCTTATCACAAAATTGCCCAATGAAAATGGTTATGTGCTTTGGGAGAAACGAACGTTATATTGAACGTCATGTCGTGCCATTTTCGGTGGAAAAATTATAAATGTTTGAAAAATCGTAAAAATTCGGGGTTTTGAGTAGCTTGAAAAAAAAACACCAAAAGAAGGTAAATGACAAGCTTTTTAAATTTGTGTCTCAGATTTGCATAATTTTGACATTTTGACTCCTAAACCCCCCCAAAAAAAACGCCAAAACTTATGTGTCGTTGTTGTACAACACACTGTACTATTTTAGTTATGTGGGCCCCCATTGACTACAAGGGCCCCCCTGATCCCATTTGGCCACCCCTGGCCGAAATCCTGGCTACGCCACTGGTTAGAATTAGCTCGTTATGTCGCATACTACAAATGTGCTTCCTCTTCTGGACCACTACCGTGGCCAAAACAACGCTTTGCATTTTTAAGAAACTTGTGATCATATGTGTGCGCGACCAGTAGGATGATCAATTTTGTTGCTATTTTAACCGGGTTAATTTGTTTGTTTCTCATCTGTGATACATAGTGGTTTCGACTGTAATTGGATCAGCTTTGCCCGTTAATAATTCATTAAATAAATCAAGCTAAACTTATCTAATCTCTCTTGCATGCGATAACTATGTTGCCGTGACACCTGCAATTCAATTTATTTATTTATTTATTTACTAGCTAGGATGCCCGGCGTTGCCCGGGCAAATATAATTATCTGTTCTCTATCTGTTCTATCCTTATCTGTTTAATCTAATGTTTGCGCCATGAGTTGGCATTAATTGGAGCATTGAAACCAAGGCCATCGAAACGAAGTGCATGGGCGCATATTTAAAATTGATCCAAAAGTGTCGACGCGACCTTAAACCCAAATAAACAAACAATGAAACCAAGGGCGCAGAGCAATGAAACCGAGGCAATATAATGTTTTGCGCAATTATTTTATATCGATTTGGAGCATAGAAACCTAAGGCCTACTGGATTATTAACCCGCGCCAGGATGCGGGGGTTTCGCGCGAACACGAACTGGCAGGGGGGTTGATTTCCGCCCCCCGTGAGATCTCAAAGACGTACGCAACGTAGCGACAGCGGAACACGGATTAGATAGCTCTAGGCAAGAGTTATCGAAGTATAATTCAGTGTTTTTCTTGGATCAGGTCACAATTGAGGTCACCCAGTGGTCACAAACGGTCAGATTTTCCGGGTTTAGGTCTTTTAGGTCTTTTCCAAGAACCGCCGATTATCTCGGAAACTATGTTAGTAGGAACAAACAATTAGAGAGACAATCGATAGCCATTGAAAATTTGCTATCGCATGTGTGGTCCTCAAAATTGATATCTCAGTCATAGTTAGGCTCCAGAGGTCAATCGAAAGGTCAACATACTGTTTTTTAGCAAACAGTTTTTTCGTGAATAGCATGTCACTAGAGAATGGTAACATTTTTTGCGGCATCGTGTTTGTCTCATTGATGCCCTTTGAATTATATAGGTTGACCTGTAGGTAACTCAAATTTGACTCAGGTCAAGGTCAATTGGGTGGACCCAGGTAGGTCATGTTGCATATGGGGCAACGCGGCAGACTAGACGAACACATGTTGTCAACTAATTCGTTCTATCTCTTTTCTTATAAAGTTATTAGCAAATCATGTGCTGATGTGCCAGATGATCAGATGACTTGTGAGCATCACTGACAACAATTGCACCCTGATCATTTTAGAATGAGCACAAATATGCAATGTTGAAAGATTAGCCTGTCCACTTTACATATTTCTATGAAGGGAGCAATTTTGTTATAGTTTTCCATTCACTTATAATGGGGAGGTCAGGAAATTGAACCTGACCTTTGGGTACGGGATACGAAAATCCGAGATAACAATTGTAGGACTTGATTATTCTTATGAAGATCCTGCAAGTTTCAAAACTTTCAAAAAAGACTGTTTGGCTTTTGGCACGAACGGGGATTGTTTAAGCGCAACATTTTTGAAGTGAGGTCACTCTGACAATGGACTTGTGAATTGACTGGAGATGACCTCAAGTCAAAACCTTTTCCCAAAGTGTGGGTAATTGGATGCCCGACAGGTGCGAAATTTGGCGGCGCTGCGCGCCGCGGGGTTTTTTCCGCCCTACTTGCCTGGAAAAAGCCTGAGGGGGGGGGCGGAAATAAACCCCCTGCAGTGCGCGCGGTTTTAAAGACCTGGAACATTAAAACCAAGATGCAATCTAACGTAAACGTACCTTTTCAATAAATGTAAGCGATTGAAACCAAGGCAATCTACGTTTATGGATCTGGTCGGCAAGGGGACGTGCACCGGAGTAACATACGGCGAATTCGAGCACTAAACATTAAAAGCATATTTAACCAAGGTAGATATGTACCCAACGTAACCACGTAGCGTTTTCGTAATTTTAATTCGAAAGGCTTCAGAATGAATGTCACAAAAGCGCAGCATATGCAGAAAAGCAGGTTTCGCTGCTCGAGCACTAATGTGCCATAACACCACTTGAAGCAGATTTAACTAACGTATCCAGATTTAACTAAGGTAGATATGTCGCTAAGGGGTAAGAGCGTTTTTTGTATATTTTGGTAGATTGTAATTCTTTGTATATAAATGAAATTATATATATGTAATTTTTTTGGGATCAAAACCTTCCTGTAATTATGCTGATTCAGAAATGGGTATGGTTTTTCTATCCATAACCAGGGTTTGTTCGATTCCATAACGGTTCAAACGAAAATCCTTTTTGGCCCTTTTCTTATGTATTTAGAATAACAACGCATCCACAATACATATAGTGGCTTTTTCATGTCGAGGTGGATGATGGAAAATGACACAAAAAACTACTATGGCAAGGAAACGGATAGGAAAAGGATGGTTGAGTGGGTGAAGGATACAGGACTGAGAATGCAGCTGCTGCCCAATTGCGCTGCGCACATCTGCAGTCTGTTGAAGGATAAGTACCTAGGTAAAAGGATTATGCTGGGGTCCTTAAACAGAAACGCAACAACCAAAATAATGAAGATGAAGATGATTTCGATTATCGTTGTCCTTATGCCGTATATTTGCGTTTTTTATATTTCACTTCAAATCGTTCAGCAGCAGTTCAGCAGCTCATCATATTTTTTTTTGTCTTAAATTCATGACACATTTGCTTAAGAAGAGTAGGAAGTAAGAACTAAGAAGAAAGTAAGAACGTTCTACCTTGTGTCTGATTGAAGAGATCGTATTTCGATCACAGATAATTTGAATATAGATCATCTGCTTCCATTTTCGGCGTTACTCTTTTAGCGTGCAGGAATCTATGAAAATATTGTTTCACACCTAATTTCGTTTCGTTTATTCGTTGTTCTTGTTTTTTAAACTTTTTTTTTCAAGGTGGTGTGTATCACCGAGTTTCTTGCCCTGAGGGAAGTTGTTGAGTAATAGCTCGTGGTTTGTTGCGCGCGACATTAGAAATTCGAGCGAGGAACTTCGAGATCGTACGTTGAACTTTTCTTTAAAATGCTTAAAAATGTGAAAATGATGAAACTACTAATAAATATTAATCTCCCAGAGTAAGTGCCGAAAGTAAAAAATATCCAAATATCTTCATGATCTTCTTTTTCTTCTGGTATGTAAATTAATGTCGAAAAACTTCTCAGTGCGCAACAATTCAATCTTTTTAGGGAAGCCTCAAAACACGTCTTGCTTATCCAGCCGTCGACGCTATGACATTGTGACGCATCTTCCCGCGATTTCGGAGCTGCAATGTGAGGTGTGAGACGAGACGCAAACGGGAAGTTTTGTTTGTATTTCAATGGTTTTTGCGTGCGAGAAAGTGAAATGGTCTGCCACGACCCTGCCCAGTGGACATGGTCGTGTCGGCAAACGCCCACCAATCACGAGCGGGCCACTAGCCGGGTCGGCCAAATATCTTCATCTTGTTTAAGGACACGCTTCCCGGAATTGCCCAGCAGAACCCTTCTTGGCCCAATCTTACCAACCCTCCTTTGTGTGTATCCCCATATCTACCTTCAAACGCTGACTATTTGCCGTAGATGCACGCATCTCCCGACAAACAGCTGACTGCATTCCAACCCAATGACCATATATGGTCTTGATGGTACACTTGGAGGCATAGACTAGCATTTGACAAGAACTTAGATACCTGCCTCTAGATATCGTTGCGTAAAGCTGATTGATTCCCCATTGCTTGAATTGTGTCCGTTCTAAGTGCTCTTCAGCTTGATACGCCATCCATTATGCATACAATAATAGCAGAATTTATCAGAGCACCATCTTTATCTAAAAAAAAAAAAAAACAGTATAACGTGGAATATTCAGCGTTTTCCTATTCTGGGATACCGTCCATGGATTGTGCCGTACTTGCGTTCAATAAACACAAGTACGGCATGGGTTAATTTTATTTATTTCGGGACCATATTTGAACTGCTGTACTTACAACTGCCGTACTTACGCATTTGCGTCACTTTGCAATATTGGGCTGTGGTAAGATTGGGCCCTTGAGGATTGTGCCTGGTAGAACCCACCTTTATCTCCCGAAGGTGTCCGTCTTTCAAACTGCGTTTTGAGGTCAGAGGTGGTAAATGTGATCCACCCGGCCCGCCGCTACCGCCCGACAAGCGTCCTGGGATACTAAACAGCCTCCACTAGTGCTATCGCGTCCACTGGACGATCTAAGCATACAGACAGTATTTTTACGTTTTGTATTCGTCATATTACCGAGATACTCACTCGTCAGGGGATCGCAGTTTGTGACTTTAAGACTTTTCAATTAGGTGCGAACGGCTATTTTTTACGTTTACTGCTAAATCTCCTTCCTATAGGTGTTGCTTGTGTGTGCATTGAGCGAATATTATATATAGGTGGCGCTGGTGTGCACAAACCGCAACCCATGCCTTGCTGGTTGCGTATAGTTCAAATTCCGCTCATCAGAGGGCGGACAGTGGTATTATTTGTGGAAGTTGTGTATTGCTATTTTTTCGAACACTTTCAGACATTATCTTTACTTGTAGGAGGAACGTTTGATATTGGGAAATGTAGGGAGCAGAATAATATACACACATGTTGTTATGCGATCTGCAAAATTATTTCTTAGATACTAGTCAATGCTAATGTGTCGAAACTACACAACTTTTCGTACTTTTAATACGTATAAGGAAAAAGTTGGATGACGAACAGACAGAACGACAGACTTTCTTTAGATACTAAGTTAGATTAAGCCCTCTTTGAGGGGACCTGGGTCCGGCTACCCGGCAGACATCACGCTGTCGCCCGACGTAGGCCAGGTCAAACACCGTGTATGACTAGTCAGCAGCAGCCGCCCCTCAAGACACAGGGCCAAGGTGTTGGTCCCGCAGTCTGCGAACACTGAGCGATCTACGAAACGGAAGTAGATTAACGATAAACTTGATGCTGGCGCCACTTCCAGACCAAGACCGACGACATTGGTAGAGCGGCAGCGGCTCCGCCAGTAGCCCGCTCACACTGGCTTCATCCGCCAGCCTCTGACCCAACCGCCTCAGGCATCCAGGTTGTATTCAGTTCAGGCGACCGGAGGGTGAAGACGTGTGCACTCCACCCCTGTTTTGACCGTGTTTGTGCGTCCCGGCCTGAGCCCGAGGCCGCCGGAGTCAGTTAACGTGACTTGGACTGTGAGCTAGGCGGGCCGTGGTGGTGCGGGCGTGGCAGGACTAGTGCCATTTTTTGACGCGAAGTGACATGGCTTCAACCGCAGAATTGGCCGCCTCTGTCGCGGAGGCACTTAAGGACCCATCAGTGCGAGCTGGCCTGCTGGAAGCACTAGTCAAGCCGGCCGTCAAGGCAGCTGTCAGGGAGGCCGTCGCTGCCAACAACGAGGAGGTGGCACGCCTGATCGCCCAACAGCAGGCCAAGATCGACGGTCTGGGAGACGCAGGGTGACGAGGCTGAGAGTCTGTGGTCTCCGTAGCAGGCCCCTGTGCCTAAGCGAAGCTAGGACCAAGCACAGCCACAAAAAAGCTGCCGTCTCGTGTCCAGCCTGCGGAGCAGAGCACGAGTCGGTAGCGCGACAAGATGGTGAGCCTGGGTCGCGTCGTCGTCGTTCGAACATTCATCAATCGGAGATCGACGTGCGCATCGGCTTGGTCGGCTGGCGGCGGATCGGACTCGGCCCATCATACTGCGGCTACACAGCTTTGAGAAGAGGCAGGACTATACGATGCTCCGCCGAAAGCTGAGGTATTGCGGGACTGGCACCGAGCGACTACATAACCAGGGCGGTGGCGGGGAGCATTTTCGTGTCCGATAGCCTGACCAAGACGAATCAATAAATTATGTACCGAGAACGTCGCTGAGGAAGGACGGCCGTCTCTGGGCTGTCTTGTCCGACGCTGGCAAGCTTAAGGCTAAGGTAAGGAACGGCGACCCAACCACTGTGATCCGTTCGCTGAACGACTTGGCCCGTCTCGTCGGCGACAACTCTCCGCCGCCGCCTTCGCCGGGACCTGGCTCCGCCGCTGCCGCCAGCCGCGGAGACCCTGCGGCCACAGGAGCCGCCGAAGGAGCGGGCGACACCAGCGACGGCTTTGTCCCTGTTATTTCCGGGACAAGGAAGTCTCGCAAGGATGCCAGCGCACGTGCCCGTAGCGATTCCACGCGCTAGTCGCGCCGCTGCCGCCGGCGGACACTTGGCTGCGGAGGCGCCGGCCGCCCCTTCGCGGGTGCCTGGCTGCGCCTCTGCGGTACTGCAATCGCCCGGGTCAGGCCGCGAGCGGCGATCAGTCCCGCGGTGGCGGCTGAGGTGATGTGGGGGCGGGGCGGTGCTGCGTGCGTGCGAGGGTGACGCCGCTGGACGCCGGTTCTGCGATTGGGACAGTGGCAGACACTGAAGGGAGTGTAACCGGTACCTACACCGCCCCGCTGGAGCTGCTACTGCTGGTTTGTTGCCTTGCCGCTCGTGGCCTCACTGATATTTATTGCCTTGGTTTGGATATAATGCTAATTTTGGTATGATTGCAGTTTGCGTTTAGTTTCAAGCATACATTATAATGTTTACCGTAACATTGTTCTGCTGTCAACCGTTTGTGTATATGTTAGTTATTATAGGGATATTAGGGGCGTGACGTTGCTGTGAGGGTCACAGTATTAAAGTGATGCTGTGGTTTGCGAGGGACCACTGGGACAGGCAATTGACACAAACGTGCGGGACCACTGGGACAGCGATAGACACTGACATACTTGTAACCTACAGCGCCCCACCGCTGGTTTGCCCTCAG
The DNA here is from genome assembly GCA_014673585.1 of Semibalanus balanoides. Lineage (NCBI taxonomy): Eukaryota > Metazoa > Arthropoda > Thecostraca > Balanomorpha > Balanidae > Semibalanus > Semibalanus balanoides. The sequence continues at coordinate 13,590 of VOPJ01003740.1, forward strand.
ACGTGTGTTCTATGTTTAACTGCACAACGATGTAACTTATTTCATTGTTATCGTATAGTTAATGCATATTGCATAACTCGTTTAAGGTTTACTGCTCTGCACTTGTTGTTAAAGCGTTAAGTTAAAAAATGGTTCAAGTTTTTTTAAGTTGTACTGCTCTCCACTTGTTTCACTGTATCGTTTATATTATTCCTGTCGAGCCCGGCACCACGGTTCGTTTTGCTTTGGCTAATGGTCGGTCGATTACCTTGCAGCCGGTGCAGATCCTGTGAGTATTGACATCTTCCCTTCCAAGCTCCTTTCACAACAGTTGGCATCGTAAACCCAATTTTACCCACATTTCAGTAGTTGCACCACAACACCAACACAAACTCTGAACATCCCCAGTAACACACACAACACAGCCATAGCATCACAGCAAAAACATCACAACAAAATTACATCACAGTTACGTCAAATGGGAGATTCTGGGAAATGCCTCATTACAGCAATCATACTCATAATCAGCGGTATCGAAACCAATCCGGACGAGCATCAGTAACCTAAAACATTGCCACGTTTAAACATTCAACAGCATGCCATCCAAAATACACGAACTATCAGTATTTGTAAACGCAAACAATGTAGACATTTTGATGGCTAGCGATACAAAACTTGATGATTCAGTTCACCCTAGCCAACACGAACTGCCAGACTTCCATACGCCTTATTTAAACACTAGAAATAGAGACGGTGGAGGCACTGCTATATACACCCGAACCAATTTAGCAGTAAAAGGGCTACACAACTTAGAACTTGAAGGAGAAGACTGGGTATGTGCAAAAGTATCGCTAAATGGAAAATCAATAATCCTATGCAGTCTTTAACTTCCACTAGGCCTCACAGTCGACAGACTAGAAGACTTTAACACCAGATTCATTGAAAGTATTGCCTTAGCCAAATCACTTTCACCACTAGGAATATTCGTGCTGGGAGACTTTAACACTGGAAACATATTCCTAGAAAACAAATATACACAGAACGCTGGACCAAACACCAGAGACTATCATGGGTGCCCAAACCCCGAGCCCAACCCAGCCGAAACCCATTAACATCCAACCCAACCCAGACCAAAACCCATTCAAATTATAATATTGATACCCATGCCCATTGAGGCCCATTCAGAATATGGCAGATAATTATTTTCACACAAAAACTTGCCAAAGTCTATTGTTAAAGTGTCCTTATCGTATAAAAAACATATTTGACCTGCATTTTAAACATATATTTTCAAGTTTAAAAAATAACTTCTTGACAACATTTATTATAAAATTTGTCATAACCCCATGCCGCCCAGTACCCCGAAAAGTAAAAAAATGCATACCCCAACCCAGACATTTTGTAGAATTTAATTGCACCCATGGTTGCACCCAGCCCAATATTTCCTGGCAAAACCCACAGGTAAAAGTGGAATAACACCCTTTGAATAAGATTGAGTCAGACACTAGATACCACTAGAACTCATTCAATAATTTACTCCCCACAAGAATAACAGAAACAGTAGCAAATCTTAGAGATATCGCCATAACCAGCAATAAAGATATGTAACTAGCGCAGGGACCACTATCTTCTTTTGGTAACATGGATTCACCTTCCCATTTTTGTATCCCAAACCTACCATCATCTCCCGCGCCCACTCAGACTAGGACAATATGGACTACAGCAGACCTGACGAAACAAAACTACCTAGACTTCATTAACAGACTACGATTGGAAACATACTTTTTACGATAAAATATTGCTACGGGAAAAATTTACCTTTGCAATCTTAGATGGCCTCATAAAGCGATCCCTAGAGAAAAATCATATTGCATAAGGACCGAGGGACAAAACCTGGAGGACTGGACATTTGAAACATCACATGAATAAACGTGAACCGGACCTTTAAATAAGCAAACAAACAACCTGACTCATTCATGGACTGGGAAGCATGGCGACTACAGAGGAGACTTTGTAAACCAAACTCAACAAAGGGACTGCAAAGACCAGCACACGAGAAAAAACAGGTTTCACAGCTTCTCACACACAAACACAAATCCATACCAGTACCACAACATATTAAAACAGACAAATAACACCTAAGCCACTGATACAAGCATTACCACCACTCGAAAACAACACAGCTGCAATGGCGACAACTACGAGAAAAGGCCACACTCTCAACGATACTCGCTGCACAGACTCAACTTCCTTACACTGAAAAAAATACTCAGGGCAAGGCTGTACCACCAAAACAACCAAGCAAAGAAACTCANCGTTTCACCGCGATTGAGTCTGGCAGCTTCGCCCCAGTTCATGCCATTGGGCGGTAACTTTCCCTTTCGGCGCAGCTGGGCGGTACAGGCAGGGAAGCCGCCGGGCCGTCGACTCGCCGTCCCGCAGAGCTAATTAACAATGCTGGGCACGCTGGTGGTCAATAGCCACAGTTCGCTACCTATTTAACACGGACCATTGAACAGCAGCACCTCCGCCCCACCGGTGGTGCTGCCGCTGGTTTGCCCTCGGACGTGTGTTCTATGTTTCACTGCACAATGATGTAACTTATCGTTCACTGTTATCGTATAGTTAATGCATAACTCGTTTCAGGTGCACTGCTCTGCACTTGTTGTTAAAGCGTAAAGTTGAAACAAAATTGGTTCAAGTTAGCAAGTTGTACTGCTCTCCACTTGTTTCACTGTATCGTCTATATTATTCGGATTCCTGTCGAGCCGGCCACCACGGTTCGTTTGACTTGTGCTAATGGTCGGTCATTAACTTGCGGGCCGGTGCAGATCTGTGGAGTATGACATCTTTCCTTTCCAGCTCTGTTCACACAGTTGCAGCGTAACCAACTCATCCCACATTTCAGTAGTTGCACACAACACAACTCTTGACATCCCCGGTACACTCACAACACACCATAGCATCACAGCTAAACATCATCTCAAAACACATCACAGTACGGCAATGGGAGATTCTGGGAAAATACCTCATTACAGCACTACTACTCATAATCAGCGGTATCGAAACCAATCCTGGTCCGAGCATCAGTAACCTAAACATTTGCCACGTTAACATCAACATCATTCCATCAAAAATACACGAACTATCAGTATTTGTAAACGCAAGCAATGTAGATATTTTGATGGCTAGCGAGATAAAACTTGACGATTCAGTTCACCCTAGTCAATACGAACTGCCAGACGCCTTATTTCAACAATAGAAATAGAGAGGGTGGAGGCACTGCTATATACACCCGATCCAATTTAGCAGTAAAGAGGCTACACAACTTAGAACTTGAAGGGGAGACTGTGTAGTGTGTAGGGACCAAAAGTATCGCTAAACGGAAAAATCAATAATCTTATGCAGTCTTTACCTTCCACCAGGCCTTACAGACGACAGATTAGAAGACTTTAACAACATATTTATTGAAAGCATTGCCTTAGCCAACTCACTTAAACCACTAGGAATATTCGTACTGGGAGACTTTAACACTGGCAACATAGTCCTAGAAAACAAATACACCCAGAACGCTGGACCAAACAACAACCTTCGATATAAGATTTAGTCATACACTAGATACACTAGAACTCACTCAACTAATTACATCCCCAACAAGAATAACAGAAACAGTAGCAAATCTTAGAGACCTCGCCATAACCAACAATAAAGATATGGTAACTAGCGCAGGGACACTGTCTTCTTTTGGTAATATGGATCACCTTCCCATTTTTGTATCTACAAGCCTACTATCATCTCGCACGCCCAATCAGACGAGGACAATATGGGACTACAGCAGACTTGACGCAAACAAACTAACTAGACTCATACAGACTATCGATTGGGAAGACATGTTTTGTTACGATATAGATATTGCTACTGAAAAATTTACCTTTGCAATATTGGATGCCGCTCATAAAGCAATCCCTAGGAAAATCATATGCATAAGACCAAGGGATAAACCGTGGATGACTGGGCATTTGAAACATCATATGCAAAAACGTGACCGACTATTTAAAATAGCGAAGCAAACTAGCCTGACTTATGACTGGGAAGCATGGCGACTACAGAGGAACTTTGTAACCAAACTCAACAAAGACTGCAAAGATCAGCACACGAGAAAAACAGGATTTCACAAGCTTCTCACACAACATCGATCTACCTGTAATACCTTAGTACCATACAATATTTAAAACACCGACAATAACACTCTAGAACTCCAATCTTAGTCACCAGTACTCCAGGGCAAGAAATGTTCAGTCCACTTCATACACCTCAACGATGACGATGTTCCGGTGAATAAAATCCTTCCGTGAGGAACGGCGTAGTAGCGATAGGTAGTTTGTCAGTTGCTCCTATTGTTCGTTAATAAATGCCTCGCATTCCCTAGGAGGATGTTTGTTTTCGTTCTGAGCGGAATGCCGAACTACGTCTACCCCGTCAGAATAGATATGCTTGTAAAAGAGAGACCTTTCTGGTGTTAAGGCACCACTCCCCGTTTAGAATATTCACATACCTCCTCCAATTTGTCTATCAGGTTGCTGTTTGTCGTGCTACATGCAGTGAAATCTATTGAAAACTATTTTTGCCCTCGCCCCTGAAACCGGGGAGAAGGGCTAGTAATTGCATTGGATTCCACTGCGATGCATGCACCGACAGACAGATGGCGAGAAACAGCGAGACAGAACCTTTTGCACGGACAGAAACAATTTAAATCTAGACTGTACAAGCATACCCCACTCGAAATACACAGTCAGCACATTGGCACAACTGTCTAGGAAAATGCCACAGCTCTCAACAGATACTTCGCTGCACAGACTCAACTTCCTACAACACCGATCCTTCCACATCCCGCTCCAAGACGGACACAAGAAAGAAGCATTGACTTTCAAGGCTTACCAGACACAGCAAAAATCAACACACTTCTCTTTGGCCAAAACACGACAAAACATATCCACGGATCCGCACTGCACCACTGATCTCAGCTGCTTTCCGAAAATTCTTAGAGATTACCTCGAGGCTCTCGTAAATGTCTGATCCACGGATCTGCACCGGCCCATCCCTCATTTGAATTGTTAAATGACCCCTCCTCCCCACTGGTCGTGGTAACTGAACCACTTTTTCGTTGTCGCACTCTAACCAGGTGGTGGTGCCTAGAATTAAGCATATAGCTTTTGCACCATCACCTGGACAATGTTGTCACCATCGTTGTTACGTAAATAAATATTGTTGTTGTTTTGTTGTTGTTAAAACCGTGCCGGTGGCTATATTTCTCTTGACATTAATTAAATTGGGTTCAAAGACGAGCCCAAGCTCCGAAACTATGCACCGATCTGGGCTGTTTCTTCAACATTTGATCCAGCTGGGTCCTTTTAAGAGTGTCGTTTCAGAGTTTTAATCCTGTTCTGGTTCCAAATTAAAGTAGACCAAATTTGACAAAAACTGTTTTTGGTGCTTTTGGTATAATTTGGTCCACTTAGAGTGGACCAATCTGTATAAAATCCAAAATGACACTATTGGACGACGTCGGATCGAATGGTGAAGAAATGACCCAGAACAGTCCTATAGTTTTGGAGATTGGGCTCGTCTTTGAACCCGATTGAATGTTCAGAAGAAAAAAAAATGCGCCGCGGAGGGTGTTTAGACTAACATCCTAAGGTTTTTCGATGATAGCGGAAAAACGGCCACGCTGCGCGACGCCGTTTTTGGCACAGGTATTCGGGCATAAATTACCCGCATTGTGTGAAATTTATAATATCGGGTCATCTCAGGTCAGGTCACCAGGCCAGGTCACGTGACCCAACCTACAAAACAGTTTACAGTTGTACCCCAACCACAATTTTTGGCCCATCGGTTTTGAACTTACAGGATTTCATAAGGTCGTAGGTACCTACAATTCGTTTATTTCGCGTTTTTTATATCATTTTGTGAACTCCCTATTATAAGTAAATGACAAAATATTCAAATGCTTCCTATTCCGAGAATACGCACAATATCAGTCCGATTCCTTCTGGATCATGTTACCATACGCCATTTTTGAAGACCCAGATGATTTGTATTCCAGTAACCCCTACAGGGTTAGCCGGGGTCATCCGAGGCCACAAACATTTTTTCCCAATAACTCTCGACATAATGAAGATGGAGAAGTGAAACCGGCACCAGTGTGTTTGTCTTGTCGAGACACGTCTCCCAATATGCAGCATGACCAACTTCGGTCACCACTTGACCTTGACCTGAGGTTAAATTGATAGGTTGATCTAACCTGGTTAGCATGCACATATTTTGACGCGCCTTGACGAGACAAACATGATGGCGTCAAAATTATTGCATTATCTTGATTAGGTAAACAGTTATTTGTGAACAACAGTTTTGCCAAAAATAACCTTTTTGACCTTTGATGACTTATCATCTATCATATCTACAAGGCCCACATACAGAGGGAAATCATCGAAAAGAACAGCATACCAGTCACATAAAATAGACCTGAAGAGCCTATTCATTAACTGAAACAAGACGATCATACATGATCATGCATCTGCAAGATGGAGTCGACCATTCAAGTTCAAGATGATCTCTGGAGCCTAACCTATTGGGCATTGTCTTAAGCTTAAATTTTAAGACACGTTAGCGATTGCATTTTTCAAGAGCTTTTTAAATTTTCGTTTGTTCCTAGCCATCATAGTTTCTGATATATTTGTTATGTAGCAAAGTCTTGAAACTGGAAAATCAGACCTGTGGTGTTCTCAATATTGACCTGAGCAAAAATAGCGAAATAGGTTCAACATAACTTTGAACGAGCTTTCGGACAGGATTTTAGGTCCTTTGTCTACGTCTAACAGGAGCCGAGTTCGAGGGGGAGCGTCAAAACGCTATCCCCCCCCCACACACACACCCGGTATGGCGAAGGTGGCGCCGAGCACCGGCACAGTGCAGGTAAAGATAACAAACGATACTCTTTATTATTCAAATACTTGCAGAAAAAAAGGTTTTGCTACCAGCTATAACCCTTCAAAGTGTAGCGGCATTCCTCATGTAATTGTGATACAGTAAACCAATTAAGGCGTTTAGCTTTTGAGCCCCGTTGTGTTTTGTTCCTGTTCCCCTCTACTGCTCCGATATCAAACGAATCTCCAGTTATCCCCCGTCGTGTCGAGTTGCAGCATTAGATATGTACTGAACCAAACACCGCGCATTGACTAGAGCCGCCCAAGAGACGGCAGTGGACGAGTGCTCAATACAAGGTCGCTCAATAGAGCCCTGCCCGGCCCCCTGAGTAGAGCGGGGGTCGCCGGAGAGAGCGGAGAGAGCAGCGGAGAGGGAACGGAGAGAGGCACTGGGCAGTGTGGCCGTGTGTCTGGGTTAGTGATGCCAGATTCAGACAATGTCTGAAACTTGACCAAACCAATACCAATGTCATTGTAGCTTAAATGCAGCTATGCAAACCGAAAACCAAACAGTTTTCGCCAACTAGAAAATAGACGATTTTTGACCGATTGTCAAGATTAGTGTTAGAGGTTGGCAAGCATGATTCTGCATATGCAAGTGCATTCTTTTAGGGAAAGAAATATCACAATAATAGTATCGGTGATTATAATGCACATTCATTGTTTGACATTCATATTTCTTAGCCGGAGACCCACAGAACATGCCCAAATTCCTAGGAAATGGTGGGCAGCCTGATGTTAGCTGACTTGCTTGACCGAAAATATAACACATATCTTTTCTGACCGACCCATAACCGATTTGGTATTGGTGATTATTTGGTATACCAAAATTTTGGTTATCGAATGAATCACTAGTCTGGTTAGTGGCGGCCGCAAAAGAGAAAAACGAATAGCGTCAACAGCTGGACTAAACAGCTGAACATCCCGACACGTTTACCCGGTTAGTCTGACCAAGCAAAAACCAGAGCTCTATCACGGACCTCCGGACGGTTACCATGCGCACCAAAACATGCAGCCGAAGAATGTGATGCAGCGTCACAATAGCATTTACCATCGGTTCGGTATATCATCCATGGATACCCTCTCGTGTCCACCATGGACTTGGCAATAATTTGGTGCACTTCGATCAAGGTTCAATCAAAAGGTGTTCAAAATCAGAGGATGTAAATGCCTGCTTACTTCGACAAAACACAAAGTAGACGTTTCAATGACACGTTTGAGAGTGACCACTGACCAGTGACCACTTACCAGCGACCACTGACCACTGACCACAGACCAGTGACCGGTGACCACTGACCAGTGACCACTTACCAGCGACCACTGACCACTGACCAGCGACCACAGACCAGTGACCAGTGACCAGTGACCAGTGACCATGCTGCATGACCCGAGGAACTCAAATGTAACTTAATTGCTACAAATCGGGTCACTCAAAAGTCAAAACATGTGGATCCATCACCAACCATGCCCGCAGTCCCCCCCCCCCTCCCCACACATCCCTGCCGGCTGTCTGGCCCACTGCAGCTGAGCCCACCTGCCGTGTGTGGAGGCCGCGTCCGGCTGGTACCGCCGCCGCTGTCGGTCCACCCACTGCTGGTCCTGCTCGTCCAGCTCGGGGTCGTACAGAAGCTGGTCGTTCGAGAGCACCGGACGCCGGCGGCGGCGGCGACGCTCCGACCGCTTGCTGCTGGGGTTCGCAGCCGGCGCGCCGCCCCCTCCGCCGGCCGGACCACCGCTGCTGCCATCTGCCGGACAGCGCAGTGTACTGTTAGTTAACACAACAGGAGGTAGTAGGACGTGGCTTGGGTCGAAATCTCCCCCGCACACACGCATAAAGAAGTACGAATGTAATTACGCTGGCAACATCAGTTCATGTCTTTACGTTATCCGACTTGACAGATGTGAAGAAAAAACATTCAAGTGCCAAATGAATAACGCTGACCGTAGCTTCCATTCTGTTCACTCGTCGAACATGAGTGAAAGCCAGCATCAGCGACCAGCATCAGCGGCAAGTGGTTTAACAGCTATCGCGAAACCATGAACAGCAAAGCTACTCATACTAGCCACAAGTCATTTAGTTTCTACACACCATTACATAGGGAATGACTAAATAGCCGCCCTACCTGCCGTGTCGGAGTCCGAAGCCATCGTGGTATCAACATCTGCTGCGGTGGGCGCCTCTGCTGCTGCTGCTGGCCTCCCAGCTGCAGCTGCTGGCGTCTCAGCTGCTGCTGCTGGCCTCTCAGCTGCTGCAGCTGGCGTCTCAGCGGCATCCTCTGGCGCAGAGTCATCGTCCGAATCGAAATACACGTCATCATAATACTCCGGCTCCTCTTTCTTCTGCTGCTCCTGCTTCTTTTGAGCATCAGACGCAGGAGTGGCGGAGGTGTCACTGGCGGAGGCGGCGCTGGCGAGGGCGGCTGACGGCCGGGCGGTGTCGCCGCCCCGGCCACCCGGAGGAGCCGGGAGGGCACGGTCCGGAGGAGCCGGGAGGGCACGGTCGGTGACCAGTCGGGGCGCGAGGCGGCGACAGTGCGCTGCCAGCGAGGCCGACAGCTCGGCGTTCACTGCCCGCTCAAACTCGTCCTCCGGCGCAGCTGCAGGACAGACAGAGGTGATGTTACGTACGTGAGGGAGAACGTGGGAGGGGGAGACGAGAGGGGAGAGACGGGGAGACACGCAGGAGGTGTGAGAGACGTGTGGAGACGAGGGGAGACGTGGAGGGGAAGGACGAGAGGGGATAGACGGGGAGGAACACGCAGGGATGTGAGACGTGTGGAGACGTGGGAGGGGGAGACGAGAGGGGAGAGACGGGGAGACACGCAGGAGATGTGAGAGACGTGTTGAGACGAGGGTGAGACGTGAGGGAGACGACAGTGGTACGCAGAGTGACGAGGGTTCAGCGAGAGTCGCCAGGTCGGTACTGAGAATGTTGTACCGAATATACAGTATATATTGTAAATCCATACAGCGTCCACGCTCAGGGTCAGAATAGCACATGGTGGCAAGACAGAGCATGTAAATACATAAGTCGATTTATACAAGACCAAATTGTTGTGATACAAATTGTTGATTTGAGTTTTAATGCCAACAAGCACTCACCTTTAGTGTCTGCTCGCCGCTTTGATGAAGGGCGCTGACTTTCGAAACGTTGAAGACGTTGCACGAGATCTTGCGAAAAATCGTCATCACTGAAATGTATGTATAATATCGTTAAAACAAACCATTGGGAGCGAATTATTAAAAAAAAAAAACAATCATGCAGCCCAGCAGTATTTCCTGGAACATTTAACAACTAAGAAATGGAAATCTGGAATATTCGCACTGACTTTTATGTAAGATGCAATATATTTAACTCTAAGATTCCACACAAGAAGCTTCTAGATAAATGACATATAACAGGTCTATAGTTGAAATAGTTAACCATGAACTTGTCTTTAGCATTACCAATACAAATTGTACACAATGCTCAATTCACTATTCTAAATCAGCATATTGCTGAGATCTGCAAACAAAACATGGAGGATGTAGCAAGCTAGAAACCAAAATAATTGTAGCAAGCACCACACAATAATTGTCATAATTAATTTTGAAAATAGAGATGAGACTAGAAATCAGTATCAAGTTACCAACCTGTCATCACTGTCAATTGGCCTTAGGTCACACTCTTGGTCACTATCCAACTCAAAGATTTCATCCAGTTTTTCAAGACGCTCCATCCTGAAAAGAACCAGCTTCTATCAGTTATTCCAGGGGTAATGGTAATATCAAACATCTAATGTTGGGCACTTCTTAATATTGATAAAAAACTATTTCCTGATAACACATTCATAAGAGCTTCCAAAATAGAAATATGCATCCTTGCATTAGCAGACAATTGCACAATGTGGATCTGATCTGTGTGTACTGTCATAAATGCAGAACATCATTGTAAAGCAGCTTGGCAAAGGCAATGAGAAAGAACACCATGCCATGAACTACCTTGCACAATTACATTTTTATTCTTCTAAATATAGTTATTCATCATTATTCATCATCATATAATGTTGTAAAACGAAAGCTCGATTCCTTATTTTAGACCTTTATTGAAGATAAATAAATAAACATTGCCATGTTATTGATCATAAACATCTTTATATAGTTATTCATCACATTGATCATATATTATCAAAATACAGATTGTTTATTCTATATAGAAAAAATGTTTAACCCGCGCCCCACTGGGGGGGGGGGGTGTTTGAACACCCCCTCATGTTTTATCAAGATAACGAAAAAACGGCGTTCGCGTAGCGCCGCCAAACTTGGCATAACTATTCACTGATTCTTTTCGGAACATTTTGCGAAAATTCAACTTTGGTGTCAGTCAGGTTCAGGTCACCAGGTCAGGTCAAGTGACCCCTAACCTACAAAAACGTTTGCGGTCATGCCATGACTACAGTTTCTAAGGATTGATATCAAACTTTTAGGATTACATTAAGTCATTAGTATCCTACAAATGTTATTTCTTGGATTCTTGGTTATCGGATGACCTAGGTCGGGTCAATTTGCGATCTCCCCATTATAAGTCAATGCAGAAATATTCAAATGCTTCTTTGTCGATGAATCAGTCCATTTCCTTCCAGGATATGATTTTATCATATGATATTATGTATGATCCAAGTACAGGTTTTTGCTCAGGGAACCGATGGGGTCATCTGAGGTCATCCGAGGTCACAAACACCTTCTTCAATAACTCTGGCCATAATGAAGATATAAACTGCAACTTACACCAGCTTGCGTTTATCTTCGTCAAGACACATCTACTGATATGGCAACATGACCTACTGGGTCACCACTTGACCTTGACCTGAGGTCATCTTTAAGATTGAATCCTAACAAGAACAAAATTTACATATTTTAAAGCGCCTTGACGAGACAAACACGATGACCGGTAAACAGTATTGGCGTATCTGTTAAGGTTAAGAAGTTATTCGCGAAAGTATTTTTGCCAAAAAATTTGCTTTTTTGACTTTAATGACCTTCTAGTCCTAAACTATTGACCTGGGTCAATTTTGAGGGACTGGCGTCGCGATTTGCAAATTTTCATTGGCTAAGCGGAATGCTTTTAAAATGTTTGTTTTAGATAGCATAGGTTTCCGAGATATTTGTGGTGGAGTTTCTCGGAGCGATTTGTCCTAAAACTTGGAAAATTTGACCATCGATGACCTTCTCGGTGACCTGAGTTTTGACATGAGCGAAAAAAATTGAAAATAGTTCGAAATGGTTTTGATAACGGTCGAACGGTGTGTTTTTGTTTTGGGTCTACGTGGCCATTGGGAGGCCGAGTTAGAAGGGGGGTGTTCAAACACACACACCCCCAGTCGGGCGAAGGAAATGCAGAGGCCCAGTGGGGCGCGGGTTAAGCATATACCTATCTACATGTTTAGGGTGTGGTGATAAGTGTTCGGTGCACCACCTGAGTGCACTGCCTGGGTGCAATGCCTGGGTGCACCGCCTGGGCGCGCCTCTGCCGGGACCGAGCTACTGCCGCGGGCGCGCCTCGTCCGGCCGGCGGCCGGCCGGAGGACGGTCAGGGAGCGCCAGTCTAGTGATTAAGGTGAGCGAGCGCGGACATCAAAAGGGAATTATTGACAGACATGCCTTTTACTGATTCCTTTTAACAGCTCTTAATGACTTGAAGAATGTGGTGGAAAGTTTGATGGAAAGTAAGTGTGCGCGTCAATTTTATTTTATTTTTTTAGAAAGGGAAGCTCATGCAGTCCACACCAGTCACATAGGCAGGTGAGGTGAACTCAGTGAAGTTGCGGCTATGCATTCAAATCTGATTGGCTGAGCCGTGTTTGATGTTGCGGAGAGTACGCATATAGTTTTGATGAAATTAATAATTTACATCCTTCTGTCCTAAATTGGCGCAATGTATGCCAATTTTTGACATTATGAAAAGAAGTTGTATTTGAAAATATAATCAAATTGCGTTTGAAAAAACCAATCCAAGGTGAATTATTTCCTTTAAGCACTGATACACTATTTAACATAGTAGTCAACACTCAATATATTACAGAAAAAAAACACATGTTAGCCTCTATGCTCCCTCCCGCTCTATGCAACTGTAAGTATGTGCGTACTGTGTTGTCCCGTGCAGCGGGGCGCCCCGCCAGAAGAAGAACGTTGCCTTGGGGTTGCCATGGAAGCAGCAATAGATACCAGGTAGCGTCGTCCCACTGCGCATCCTTCTGCGCAGGTGTCGATGACGTCATAGGGGTGTCAGCCAGCCGGAAGGCCGCCGCGTAAGCGTTCAAAAGACGAAGTTCAAACGGGAATTAAACTGTTTTCCCGTGATATTATAAAAATTTAGGATGGAATTCATTTATCTTTACTTGGACTGTTCGAATCAGCACGATATTTCTCATTTTT